>JBCFXI010000647.1:0-126438 GCA_038496175.1 Ampulex compressa
ATTAAAAATGATCTTAGAGAGCAGTTGTTAACCACTTATAATTTATATACATAAACAAAGCAAGAGGAGAGACAGGAGTAACGTGTTCCGAAAATATAATTTTTTTTTTATAATCTAGCAACATGTATACTCTAATTTTTTTAAACTTGCAGTTTAACTAGAAGATTGTTGTGCACCACATTCATATTAACAAACCCTTATTTTTTAATGATAATTATATACTTCATGGTAAATATCAATATGTAATCTTCTTAGGTATCGTGGTCATACAATGGGCATTAACCTTGTGAATAATCTGTTTATTTACTTATACAGGCGTTTTGTCTCTGAAGTTGAGACCTCAGAGCTACGGTGATGTAGTGGACAGAAATTCGAACTTTCACGCGGGTTACCTGGGTTCAAATCTCCCCCATCACTTCTGGATTTTCTATGTGATACGTACGAGGTTTTCCAATAAGTTCGCGGAACACAGTCTATTCGTCAACAGTAGAACTAAAACGTCGACGTCATTTCAATATTTCATGTTTTATAAGAAACTTCAAGCAGAAATTCAATATTTTTTTGCAATGTTTTAGATTAACTTGTGGATGTCAAAAAGCTGCGGGCACAGTGGGTCCCACATTCGCTAACACTGCAACAGAAACACATTCGGATATGACTTTGTCAGCAACATTTGGAGTATTTTGTAACTGTTAAAGTTTTTTTTAGCTTAAAGTCTTTAGTTTAAAACTGTGGTTTAAAGTCTTTAATAATTAAAATCATTTTTAAATTTATAAATTTGTTTTTTAATCTCTGTCCCGCGAATGTATTGAACAACCTAGTATACTGCAGCTTTGGTGGTTTGGAACCCACTTTAAATTGTAAGTCGTAGGCCAAATGAACTTAGCAATGGGTGTCAAAAATAAATTTAAAAAAAACGGTTGGGACCTTCTAAATGTAACAAATTATCTAAATAATAAAACAAATAATGTGACCGTTATCGCCACTGAATAGGTCAAGAAACAGTTAAACTTACAAAGCATTAATTAATACTGACTCTCACTAAATGCAAGTGAAATTCACATTAAGAAATATATTTGCCCGTAATTCGCACTGATGTAAGGCGTATCACCCAAAGAAGAAAATTACGACCAAATCATTTTTCGGTTATTTAGCAGTACGTAATGGACAGTACAAATAAACTATTATATACTTATCATGCATATTTATATACGTTCAGCAACAGCGTTCCAAAATCCATTGGAAACGGGGAACTAAAATTTCAGATGGTATCGTTGAAAACGGATGAGATTAATTAACCCATTAACTGCTAAATTTCTTCTTTATTTTTGACGTAACAAATTATAAATATGCACAGATAGTTGTGTAACGATATAATTTGCAATAACAACATATCCGAAATAATGCCAACCTTACCAGTAGAAAGTTCAACAATATCAACAAGAGCATCATCATCATCGCTTTAAAAAAAAATTCGGGTCATTTATGCGGAGGGCGAGAATTTTGCACAGTGCTGAGGGTGCTTGCTCCGGATAGGGATTTACCGCGCGCAGAGAGTATGTACGCGCTGAATCATTAATTTGTTTAGCGACAAAAGGGAAGCAAGAGAAACTGGAATACGACCGTGGAAATGCCAGGCGACAGGGATCGGCTGGACTTGATTTATTGACTTTACGATCGCCATGCGCGCGATTTACAAACTGCGCAGGTAGTTATAAGGATGTCGGTGTAATACGTATTGATGTATATTGTTGCACTGTTCATAGAACTGAAAATTACATTCACCAGTTTCTAGAAACAATTATACGGAACATGATTATATGTATCTATGTAGTTCCTAAATGGATCGTAGAGTCGATTAATCAGGTCCAGCCGGTCCATGCCTCTTGGTACCTTCACAGTCGTAATCCAGCTTCTCCTTGCCCCCCTTCAAGGGTCACGGAAGAAATGAATGAATCCTTGTGTACCTCGTGAGTGCATTGCGGATAAATATAGCAATAGAATAAATGTGGCGAGCTGTACAGGTGTAAAAGAGATGTGGTGTGGTTATATCCTGTACGAGCGGTCCTCCACTAGCTGTCAGGAGAGCCGTCAAATACCACACGAGAGAATTCGAATGTAACGGTCAGATAATAGACGTGTTACGACGTGTTTGTTATGCTTTACTTTGTTACGTATTGCCTCCTTATGTCCTTATGTCCATATGTGCGATTTACTGAACAGGCAAAGGCTCTTGCAGTTACGAGGATTACAACATTCTTTTGAAGTGGTTTTATTACAGTATCTATCTATCTAATATATTGCTGATTATAGAATTACCAAAATGTTGCAAGATCACTTTATATAGAAATCGTACCATTCTTCAATTAAAAAAAATCTATGTTTAACTACGGAATGATTACAAAAAATTATTTATTTTTAATGTATGTTTGTCCTGCCTTCCGCTTACTCGTGTATTATAGGAAGGAGGAATCTACCACAACAACAATCACGATTTGTAAGACGAGCGATGTGAGTTTAAACATATATATATAGCAATTGATTGTACAACGTTTACCTTTGGGGACGATTCTTTACTCCTCCACTAAATTATTTCCTAAATTTTTATGAAATTATTTCTAAATTATTTCGTAATATTTTTCCTAAATAGCCGATGCTCGTAAATTATTGAAATATAGATAAACAAGATAAAAAAAAAGGTTACACACGACGCCTAACGTGGAGTCCGAATCGAATTGCGATGAGGGAATAAAAGATTAAAATACCGCATTAAGGGAGGACATACATATAGACGGTTCAAAAAATTCAATTCTTTTTTCTAACATAAAATGTTAGTGCAACTATCCAAGAATATGACGCCAAAGTTTCAAAATGAATTTCGAAAAATTGAAGAAGTTAGAGCTACCGAGAGTGACGTATCCGTTGAGAGGCGTTGGGGCGTAGAATGCGCAACAAGTACAGACTCGCACTTGTGGCAGAATTCCTTAAATTGTATTATTATATCACCTGATTTATGATGCTTGAAGATAAGACGAAAGAATGGTTTAGAATTCCCAAAAGTAAAAACGGTAAGTATAAGCCACGTCGAGACGAGAATGAGCACGCCGATTCAAAATATAAAGAAAGCGCATAAGTTTGGTGGGAAGGTCAGATTGATGGATACTTTGATACAAAAACTAACCGCTTACTACGTCTTAGCTATTCGAAGAAATGTAGAGAGTCTTGAAGACACGAAGAACTACATTATGGCCACTTATTACCATTTGTGTTCTACGAACGAAAATACACAGCATAAACACTGCCCGGAGGTCGAAAACAGCTGGTGCAAGTGGCAGAAATGTAGAGCTAATGCAGGAAAATTGGATTTGTTTGAGCACCCTCCACCACTTAATTTAACAGTGCAGAAACATATTCTTCCATTTTATGAAGATCTATCAAAGAATTAATTACTCTGGAGATGCTTAGGCGGCTATACGCAGAACGCAAATGAAAGTTTGAATTCTATTGTCTAGCGCTTAATTCCGAAATACCACAATTCTGGGTTAAAAACAGTTAAAATAGCATCGTACGTTTTTGCTGAATTGTTCAATGAAGGATATACTTCCATTTTACAAAGTATACATAAGTTACAAATAATTATTGGAAGTCAGTATAAGAAGTACGCTAATATGATCAACAGGCACCGCTTGATTCGACTTTTTTTTTGATGTGAGAAATGAAGAACGTTGAAGACCATCAAAAAAGTTTGAGGACACCGAATTGCAAGCAATATTGGATGAAGATGATACTTTGAGTCAAAAGCAAATGGCAGCAATGTTAAATGTTGCACAACAAACAATTTCTGAGCGTTTAAAAGCTATGGGAAAGATCCAAAAGTGTGGAAAATGGGTGCCACATGAATCGAATGAAAGACAGATAGAAAACCGAAAAAACACTTCTTAAATTTTACTTCAAACAAAATCAGTTTTGCATCGAATTGTTACTGGCGATGAAAAATGGATTTATTTTAAGAATCCTAAACGGAAAAAATCATGGTTTCATCCGAGACAAGCATCAACATCGACTGCAAAACCAGATCGATTCGGCAAGAAGGCAATGCTCTGTGTTTGGTGGGATCAGAAAGGGATGGTGTATCATGAGCTTCTAAAACCTGGTGAAACTGTTAATACTAATCGCTACAGACAACAAATGATCAATTTGAACCATGCATTGATCGAAAAACAGCCAGAATGGGTCAGAAGACATGGCAAAGTAATTTTGTTACACGACAATGCACCTGCACACAAAGCCAAACGGGTTCAGGATACAATCAAAGCAATTGACTGGGAGCTGCTACCTCACCCGCCGTATTCATCAGACTTGGCCCTTTCCGACTACCATTTGTTTTCATCGATGGGACACGCATTGGCTGAGCAGCACTTCGATTCCTACGAAGAAGTCGAAAATTGGGTGTCCGATTGCTTTGCTTCAAAAGACGAACATTTCTATTGGCGTGGTATCCATAAATTGGCAGAAAGGTGGTCAAAATGTGTAGAAAGCAATAGTCGATACTTTGAATAAATTTTTTTTACTTTCCCATTCAAAATTGGTGTTTCGTTTTCACAAAAAAATGCTCACTTCATACCGGTACACGTAATAGATATCATACACTTTCCACGTCTCAAATCTTTAAACGTGTTTTTTTTAGAACTACATTTCTGGAATTGGCGTGAACTCTCACTTGAAAGCTACTCAATGCTTGAAAACTATTTCAAAACTATTTGCTTTGAAAAATCGTAAAAAGTACTTTTTCATAGCGAAAAAGTGAAAAAATGACGTTGAAATACGAACTTCTGTGTTCAAAGGTGCATAACTCTTCCAATTTTCAAATTTTTATTATTTTCTTAGGTTTATATAGAAGCTACGGATATTGGTAATAAGAATTTTTTGAACCGTTTGGTTTCGGCAAATACAACAGAGTGGAGAACTTACGCCAATCTGCCAGAAAGACATAGTGATATGTTGGCTATTTTATTTTATCATGCAATAAAAAAGTCCATTTTATTAGTTTAAGGTATGTACAACTAAATACCAAACTTCAAAATAATTTAATATTAGTCTATCTTTTCCAAAAAAATTCCTGAAAATCATGTATTTTTTTGGCACCTATATGTATTTCCCCCCCTTAAAGACAGCTAGCGGATTTGAAATAACACATTAATACTTTAATGACCGCTAGTGTCGCTTGTTTTTTATTTAACAATGATCAGATAGATCAAGACCTGCCAAGCACCGTTACATGTGATTGCTTTAATAATTATTACACAAAGAAAAAAATATTAAATTTGTTGTTAATTTGTTGTTTTATGTTTATGTTCGCATATGCTGAATTTTCGCATATTTCATGAATTTTAACACTTAACGGACGGGCCCCATAGATTTATGTTTTTCCGTTGCAACTTTCTAGGACGGGCCACGTAGATCTTCGTGTTTATTTAATTCTTCTGAAAAATGCCCGGAAACTAAGAAAGACAGAGCAGATTCGACCCATTCTTTAAGGGTTAATAAAGATTTTTTAAATTAATTCCTCAAGAATATTGCCGGCCCCTGGCGACGTTTGACTGCGTAGACGTACGGTCATTAAAGTGTTAACGAGAACATAGCGAATTAAGAATCCAGACCCAAGCGGTAGCAATCGCAAAAGTTTTTGTACATAAGTTCTGTATATAAAGCTCTTCTAATACCTCGATTCAAAGCGAGTAAGCAGGTGCGAGAGAAATGGCTGTTCCAGAAGAACCAGTCATTCAAAATAGGTCTATAAACAAATTATATGAAACAGTAAGACATTTGACCGAAAGGATAACAAAATGCAAAGCCAAAAATACCAATTTATGGCAAGAACTTACGAGTAAGATCAAAAATCACCTCGGAACGGTCACGAAACAGCTCGAAGAAAGCGTCGGCAGAATAAAATCAAGCTTACACGAACAGTACTCAAGGTTGATTCGCGCAGATCGTGCAGATATATATCACGAAGTGAAAAATGACATGCAACGAAAGTTCAAAAGTTTAGACGAGGTAATTAAAACGCTACAAGCCCCAATGCATGAAATGCTCGCTCAAAACGATCGGACGAATCCTTTATTCAGACGGGGTGATAATATACGCGATTCGCGAGAACAAAAACGGAGTGGGATTCAGAATAGACCGTCGGACATCGAACGAGAAAGGTGTACAATCTTTCAACCATACCATTTTTATACCATTTTACCATTTTTTTGGGAGCCACGGACGAGAGATCGCGGAAATTCTTACGAGAATTAGAACACCTGGTAACAATAAATGGTGTCAAAGGGCTCGAACTCAAATATCTTTTATCACCTTTATTTTTACTTTATTTTATCACTTTTATTTATCACCACTTTTACCACCTTTAAAGGGGAGGCTAATCTCTAGAGGGACTTCATCGGTAGAGAAATAACGACAGGAACCAAGTTTGTGAGAAGGTTTTTTTTTTCAATTCATTTTTCGGCACCAACTGCTAAGGTCATTTGGCCTAGGACCTACTGTTTAAGATGGGTTCCGAATCACCAGAGCTACGGTATACATATCACATAGAAAAACCAGAGGTGATGGACAGGATTCGAACCCAGGTCTGCCGCGTGGCAGTCTGAGCCTCTATCCACTACACCACCGTAGCTCCTTTGTAGGTAGATTCCTAGCAAGGTTTTGGTGCCCAACAGCTCAGAAGGCAGTCCGATATTATCTACAGCCAGGCCACTACAAACACGAACCGGGATATTTGAGGGTCGCGTATGCTATGAGTCAAATCGCGAACACGCGCGACTTAACAAGTCGAAGAACGGATGAAGAGATCGTTTTGTTCCTATCTCGACATTTTCCACAGGTCATCGACGACGCGGTCCTGTCACAAGATATCATTACAACCGAGGCATTTTTAGCGTTGCTGGAACGACACGACGCAGGAGGAAACATTAATAGGTCATCAGACCCTTTTTAGGGTATGCAACGTTGGTCATCAGAGTGGAGCAGCCAAAACTACCCATCAAGAGGGATGCGCCCAGAAGACACAAGGGGACCAGCGAGATATCAAGAAAATAGGGCGGTTTCTCAGGCCCCAGCGAGAAATGGTCTTACGGCCAACACAGAACGGCCCCCGGTATCTAATAGACGACTCAGGTCGCCAAGGTTAAGGGCGACTTTTCTTGACGATGCGCATCGGGAGGACAAATTTCCAAACAAACCTACGATCGAGGAGTCGGGAAATGTGGTTCGATCCCGGTAGTAAGGGCTTGAGTGAAAACCCCGCCACCGGCCGCAACATCCGCCATGTCTACTTTATTCAAGATCCTTCGACGTGCACTATTAGAGAACGAGCCAATTTAAAAGTTGCTACAAGGGAATTTCGAAAGTAGCTTCGACGTCAAGATGTGCAATCAAGGAATTGATACGACGGCCTTACTTGACACAGGCAGTACCATATCAGCTATTCCCGAGGAGTGGTACTAGCAGCACCAGGGTGACTTGCAAAAGTGCCCGATCTTGCCCATGATCGTTATTTACATTGTAAGGGCAGTCGGCTCGAAATCTACCAAACTAATCAAACAGATCCTCGTACGAGTAAAATTTGAAAAAGTGCATGTAGAGCATCCAATGATTATTATTCCCCTTCTCGTCCGGAAGATCATATTGGGAATTGATATCTTAAAAGCATTCACGGGAACAAGTAACTTAGGCGCCTTAACTCTTTCGATAAAAGATTTGCAGTAGAGGAGGAAGTAAAGCTACACGAAGAATCTGATAACGAAATCGAGCGTACAACAGTTTGTTCAGCCGCACCGTACAGCGGAGAGGTGACTGTCGCTTTAAGAGACGAAATCGAGCAGGGAATCGAGCAGTGTGATGCCACGCTAGACAGGAGGATGCAATTATGCCAAGTCGCATTGTCATATAAAAGATCCGATTAGAGGCACGCATGCTGAGGCACGGTGTTTTACAATATTTTACGAGTCCGTACATTAATCCCGTGGTACCTGTGATTAAGTCGAATGGGTCGTTGAGATCGTGTCTCGATGCAAGGGTTCTGAACAATTTATTAAGCGATCACGAAATGTTAGAGAGGATTGACACGGTTCTGCAAAGGTTTCTCAAATTCCAATACATGTCCAGCGTAGATCTAATAAATAGTTTTTGGCAGATTTATTTGGGACAAAACTCACAGAAATACACGGCATTTTTGTATAGGGGCCAATGTTATGAATACACGGTTACACCATTTACACTAAAATCTAGTAGCATCGGCCCAATACGAGCGCTCCGTTATATTATGCGTGGCCTTGATTATTTCGTTGTAAGTTTTGTGGATGACATACTTTGCGTATCGAGTTTCTTCAAAAGACATCTGATACATTTAACAACATTATCCGAGCGTTTAGAAGAAGCGGAGTTAACTACAAATTTTGAAAAGTATCGTTTTGTAAAAAAAGAAATGACATTCTTAGGTTACATTCTGTCTCCAGAAGGAATCCGACGGATTCTGAAAAACTGTCAGCTATTCGAAATTTCCCGCTTTCGCAGAACGTGAGACAATTACAAGGTTTCTTAAGCCTGCTAAATTTTTATAGTAAATTCGCGGGAGAACACTCACGCGTTATAAGCTCACTACTGCAACTATCAAAAAAGAGACAACCGTGGTCGTAGACTGACCATCGTGAGAAGGCATTCGCTCATGCTAAGGAACTTTTCTGCGACAACTTAGTTCTCAAATTTCCAGATCCGTAGCGCTCATTTATTATATCAACCGACGCGAGCGTATCAGCGTTAGGTGCGGTAATCGCACAGTTCGACGATAATGAGACTATAAGGCCGATTGCCTTCGCCAGCCGATCTCTTCGTGAGCCTGAACTCAATTATTATTTTACTGAGAAATAGCTTTTATGCATAGTATGGACATTAAATTACTGGGTTTAAAGGTATTTCTCCAAACGGACCACAATGTGCTGACATTCCTTCTCAGTAGTCGAATACTTAACCAACGGCTAATCTGTTGGACTTTGCTGATTCAAGAATATGATATAGAAATCCAGCATTGCTACGGGAAATACAACGTTCCCGCAGATATTATGAGTCGAATACACCAGTTTGGTTCTGAAATTCTCTACCTATCAGACGGGTCCGGCCTACAAATTCACACGATACTGACGCGTTCCCTTTCAAAACAGACAGAGAGAGCATTCCAGAACCTAGCTGGGTTACAACAAAATGATCCCGATATTCAAAGGGTGATGTCGAAACCCATAAAATTTGATCAAAATATGCGGTATAAGACCTTCGATGGAATTGTATGAATAAGAAATCGTGCGGCGCAGTGGCGCGCCCTACTGTCAAAGTAGCACTCGTTAAGGAGGTGCATAAACTTTATGCTCATGCTGGTAGCGATCGATGTGTTAAAGTTCTTTCCGAGCATTTCTGACACCATAAATTAGCAAGATTGGTGCATAGAGAATTACGTTCTTGCGACACTTGTCGGAAATCAAAACCTAAGAACTATAGGCGCTATGCCCCTTTACAAACGATCATCCCACAGAAACCGTCAGAGATAGTCTTAATTGATCTTTATGGGCCTCTACTTCGACCTAAAGGTGGTTCTTAACACTTGCTAGTCACCGGGGACTTTTTTACCAAGTCCGTGAAACTCTATCCCTTACGGCAAGCCACGACGCGAGCAATTTTAAATAAGATGTTTTATAAATATATCCTAGCATATCGGAAACCCTAAAACATTCTTACCGACAACAGCACGCAGTTCACAGCCAATAAATGGACGCAGTGTTTGCAGGAAGAACATATGCAACACGTTTTGTCTTCTGTACGACACCCACAATCAAACCCCGTTGGAACGAGTCAATCGGAAGATCGTGCGCATCTTACGAACTCTCCTCAAAGTGCAACACAGTGGTTGGTTCAAATGGATTGATGTCGTGGAGACGTGCTGCAATTAGCTTTCGCATAATAGCACGGGTTTCACGTCTTTCGAGTTGCGATGGATTACCCGGAACCATAATCACCACCCAGATGACCACCAACAAAGCTGGTTCTGGCTCGGCGTTTAATGTCACGTGAGGCCGGAAAAAGATTACTTCGGGCTAATTACGGTAAAACATTCCAGCACTTATTCGTGGGCGACTGGGTACTGATAAAAGCTAGCCCAGTATCGAATGCAGCAGATCGCCATATCGCAAAACTCCTCGACCTTTTCGAGGGATCGTACCAAATTGTCAAAGCAAAAGGGTCAGCAATTTTTGTCGTCCAACACCGAGTGACCTTCCATGCTTTAACCATATTCCATATCACCGTGTCGTGAGGAAGGAACACCACCTGCCTCAGAGAAAGAAGCCTGCTCTCACTCGCTGCATTTCTTTCTATCAACGACACTTGCATCATCGCATCTCGCCTAATCAACAATCCTCCCGAACGAAGGGAGAAAGGGCATATGTAACCGTCCCGGCTACATGCAGCTTACCGATGCAATCTTGCGATCGGATAGCGATCACGGCGCGGAATTTTAGAATTTTGCCAGAACGATGCCATATAATATCAGGGAGGAGAGAGGAAAGAGCGCAAGGCGCGGTTTAGGAGAAGGGAGAGTGCGTAAGAAGGCAAAAACTCACGATCTAGAAACGGGATATGATCAGTTTAGAGTCAATTACGACGGAGATTCTTTTCTGTGGGGAGAAAATGTGGTTTGTTTTCTTTTTGCACAAAACTGCGAATGGGGCGTACTCGATGACCAGAGGGGTAAAGGATCCCCGTCGTAACGGATTGAGAGCACGTCAACCGAGAAATCTTGAACCACAGGGAGGAATTCTCCACTACGAACAATCACTATTTGTACGACGAGCGATATGAGTCTAAACATGTGCATAGCAATTGATTGTACAGCTTTTACCTTTGGGGATGATTCTTTACTCCGCCACTATATTATTTCTAAAATATTTGTAATTTATTACTAAGTATGGAGGCATCCAGACTGCTGTAACGTAAACCTTTCCCTAAATAGCCAGTGCATGTAAATTATCGAAATATAGATAAACAAGATAAAGGGAAAGGTTGCAAGATGTTGCAATTAGTCTTACAGAGCATTGCGCCCATAGATGGATAAGGTCCCTTAATAAAAAATGCGACGCATACGTATAGTTCCAACGTTTCAGCTCTGATGTGAGCCCTTATCAAGGATAAACATTTAATCAAAAAGTGTATAAGTAAAAATAAAAACTATAAGTTACTTATGCATTATTTAGACTAAATGTTTGTCCTTGTTAAAGGTACATACAAAATATTTACTAAAAGTTATCCCGTACTTGATTTTTTGTTCCCATAAAAGAAGCATATTTTTTAGTTGTTACAGAAATTCCATTTATTATAGAAAAATGTATTTTAGCGAAAGTTTATTTTTCATCTGATTGGGAGCACTCTCAATAAAAAAAAGATATAACGTTTCGACCTTTAGTGTGAAGCCTTTATCGACTAACATATAAGCCAAGTTTTTGGAGCTAATAACATAGAACCGACGGTTATTACTGTTAATTGTATGTTGTAAGCTCCAAAAACGTTGGTTTATGTTTTAGTTGATAAGGACCTCATACCGACTGTGGTATTTTTTTTTATTGATAGTGCTCCGAATCCGAAAAAGAATAAACTTTCGCTGATTACGCAAGAAGAGCGATATAATACAATATTCATGTGGTGCGCGAGAATTTTACGTTTGGAAGGGATAATGCGTTGGAACAGTGCAATCTTGGAGACAGACCGTCGCGCCATTATATACACAAAGGGGATGGGAATTTCGAGTGCTCTATGGCCTCGAATGTATGTGTATATGTGTGTGGGTCCGCTGTATGCACTGCGAGTCGGTGAGGACAGTCGATGAACAGAGTCGGGAAAGGATAGTCAAGAAAGTCGGATGCGAATAGCTAAGAAGTACGACATAAAGAGGCTCGCTAAGAAGCTCGACGATTAGACCAATTTTATATCCCATTATATCCGACTAGTGTCAATAGTGCTTATGTATACATTATTTCTATCAATAAACTATATATATTATCAATTATAAATTCATTATACCACAATCATTGAAAATGTATTCTATTTTAAAACGTGCGAGTATTCTCGTCGAAATTATAAACGTTATTTTTTTCTCACGGCAAGTATATTCTTTAAACATCGTTAAAGAGTTTAGTAAGTTCTTTAGAGAATTTAGAATTTAGTAAATCCTTTGGCTCACCTTGACGGAGGTCGGTTCATTGGTACTATTTGTAGAAAGGGACACCTTAGCCCACTTCTGATCGTCGTTCGTCTTCGCAGGTTCCGTGGGAGCCGCCGCCTCCAGGATTGTCTTGAAATACTCCGGATCCTTAAGATACGCTGAAAGCGCTTCCGCGAATATTCTCACCAGGTCCCTCAGTCTCGTCTTCTCGGTTCCTTCCTCGGCTTTATGCTCACCTTTCGACAGCTCTAGGGCTGAATCTAGGGGTGAACTTATTGATAAGTTATCGACAACTTTTTGATAAGCTACATCGCGTATTAATAAAGTATACTGTGGGAATATGAAAATAGTTCGGCGTGAAAATAGATGAATGTTTAAAAGAGTATAAGTGCGTGCAACCGAAGAAAGAGTGTTTGGGTTATAAGGCGATGAAAGAAGTGCGATTAGGGCGGAGTGCGCGATTTAGTTTTGGGTGATGCATGGCTTGAAGAATGCACATGGTCGATGGGTGTGGAAGAAGAAAAGTTAGAGAGAGTCATAGAGGGCAGAGTAGAGAGTTACAGAGCGGAGTAAAAAGTCAGAATCGGGAACAAAGTAAAGAGCTAGAGTACAAAATAAGACTGTAATATCAATAAAGTATTTTCACTTATCAATACAAGTCGCCGGCGACAAAACACTTGGACCCAACCACTCCCATCAATTCCTATAGTATTATTGACAATAGATTGACAATAGATTATTAATAATATGAAACATAGGAACTTTAGGCTGTTCCAAGTGTTCGGTGCAATTCCGTTGTTAGTGAAAAATACGTATTCGGTATTTGTGACTGGATTATTGATGGGCTATTGATATTATTCATAATCATATTGATAATTATGAATAACAATAAATAATAAACTAACCCACCTTTACTCGAATCCTCCTGCCTCGAGGCATTGATCCACGGGTACGTGTCATCCAGGTTGAAAATACGCGCATAGGCCTTCACCGTATTCTTCGTCAGGATACTCGTGGGTAATGTTTCCAAGGATTCGTCCTTGGACTGGAAGACTTCCGGAGTCGTGTATTCTTTATCTTCTTCCTCTTCTTTTTCTTTTTTCCCATCATCCTCGAGGCTTTCACCGGCGGTGGCAAAATAAAGAGCAAGGGAGTGAAGGGTTGAAGGTGAAACCTCGCCTTTTAAAGGTCCTTCGAGGGTTCTCAGAGACTGGAGCATCGTTAAGGCGTGCTTCTTGTCAGAAGACCCGGGATAGTTCAGTTCTGAGGTTCTCTCGATCTGTATAAACCGTGGATAAATCTTTGAATTTATTATAAACTATCGTTATTGTTTGAGTAGGTTTTGCTGAAGAAAAGGAGAAAATTCTAAGCTCCTTGGGCGTGGGAGGGGTACAATCAGATTTTTTTACGTAAACTATTAGTACAACTATCCAAGAATATAATATTCAAGTTTTAAAGTGCATTCGAAAAAATTGCGGAAGTTATAACTTCTGAGCGGGTCGCCTCCTTCGAGCCTCAGAGATTTTAAATACGAATCCATATGGTGATAAATTGCAAGTGGTGAAAAGTAAGCATATCGATACGTTAAGGAGAAAGTGGGCACTTAGCTTCGAAATGTGAAAGAAACGCATAAACTCGGTGCAAAAGGGAAACTGACGGATGCTTTGATAAAAAAAAGTACTGCTTATTTACTGCGGTTTAGCTATCTAAAGAAATATGAATAGTGTTGAGTACATGAAGAAAAATATGATGCTCACTTATTAACATTTGTGTTCTACAAAAGAAAATGCACAGCATAATATTAACCGGGGAGCGAAAACAGCTGGTGCAAATGACAGGAATGTAAAGCTATTGGGGCAAATTTGGATTTGTCCAAATCTTCCGGTATATGAGGATTTATCGCAAGATAAGTTACTCTAAAGAGGAGTTAAGAGTGGACACGCAGAATGCAAACAAAAATCTTGCTTCCACCATCTAGTGTTTAGCCCCAAAACACCTGAATGCTGAATTAAAAATGTTTGATATAAAATTGTATATTGCTGCTTAACTCTTCAACGAAGAGTGTACTTCTATTTTACAAAGTGTGCGGAAGCTAGAAATTATTATTCGAAGTCGGTGTAAGTAACAAGAGTCGGCAAAGAGTGTATTTATATTTTGCAAAGTGTGCAGGAGCTAGCAACTATTATTCGAGGTAGGTGATATTAACAAGCACAGGCTGGTTCAAAAAAGACTGTGCAGTAGTTTGTCCACTAAGGAGGCTCCTACAGCACGCAGAGAGGAATTAATCGAAGAAAATAATTCCTATGCGGAAGCAGGAGGGCTGTTATATAGTCCTGGAATTACCAATTAGCCGATAGATATGCAAATTATTTACTTAAATACATTTATTTCAATAAAATATGTTTGAAAATGGCGGAGATTCTCACTTAAAAACTATTCAACGAATCCTAATGAAAGTTTAACCATAAATATATAACATTATTCCTTTTTATATAAACCTAATTATTTTGAAAAATCACTTTTAAAAAGTACTTTTTCATAGCAAATAAATGAAAAGAAATTATAAAATAAAAAATTGGATGTTTAAAGACATTTATACAACTGTTCCAATTTTCATGTTTTTTCGTTTCTTTAGATTTACACAGGAAGAACAAATATTAATAAAAATGTCATATTAAATAATATTAACTAAAAAAAGGAATAATAAAAAATGAGTATTAAAAAGATTAAAATGTTTTCAAACAGCTTGTTTCAAATGCATAAAAACAGAATACAGAACTCCCGCAGATTTGCAATTTTTCCTACCAGAAAGACTTAGTGATATCTTGACCAGTGTATTTTAATCAGTTAACTGCGGAATTTATCGCGGAACGTAAGGCAGGA
This sequence comes from Ampulex compressa, assembly GCA_038496175.1. NCBI lineage: Eukaryota > Metazoa > Arthropoda > Insecta > Hymenoptera > Ampulicidae > Ampulex > Ampulex compressa. The sequence continues at coordinate 15,149 of JBCFXI010000647.1, forward strand.
ATGAAACGCGGAATGATATTACGATAGATGTAAAGCAAAGTAAGGAAAGATTACATTTTTATTCGATAAGACATTAGTTCTTCTGCAAATAAGTTCTTGCGTTAAATGATAATTTTTTATTTTACACTATGAGTATTAGGGTCAACCGCATGGAAAGAAAATATAGGACTGACATGTAAACACGTCCAACGCAGTTAACTGGTTAATATACAGTGAACAAAATATGTTTCACCGCTTTAATACATGTATTATTGAATGCCAAACTTGTAAAACTTTTAAAATATCCTGATTATCGCCTTTTTTAAGGCTTTTAATTATACCTCCCCGCCCTCCCCCTCTAATCACACGATGTACACTTTTTTTTTTAGTTCAGGAAGTAAATTTAAATGGAAAATATGCATTAAAATAAGATAAAATTTCAGTAAAAATACATTTTTCAGGTATATGTAATGCAATTTTTCCTGCTTCGTTTTTGCAAATAAGAAGTATCTAAAATTATAAATATGTTATACAGTTATAAATTGTATATATTATAAATGTAGAGCATGTATGAAAAAAATTATTTATAAAATGGGGAGTAAAAATATAAACACACGACAGGCACACACGCACAGGCATACATGTGTATCGTTGATTCATTTTGATCAGCTATACCCTTGGATGCTGAAGTCAAAAATGTATTACCCATATTTTAATTTTTTTTTAAACCGCTTTTTCCTTCTACTTCCTTCTTGGCTTTAACATTAGAACTACCAAAGGAGATCAAAATGACTTGTTTGGCATTTCTTATCAATGTAACTCATTTTAAATACAGTTTGTTTCTTAAAATTTGGTATGATTTTTTCTAAGGTATGTAAATAATTAATTCTGTAAAACAAAACAAAAAAAAACAAAACTGTTTTTTTTCTTTTTTATCTTTTTTTTTTTGACGTAAAATGTGATGCAATATACCTCCATATACCGAGATGAGTCGTTGTGACCACCCTCCTCCCCCCAGGAACATAGATAAACTTGTAATTTTAGTTTTTCATATTATCCTTGCATATTTAAATACATTCTAACAAAACTAAGTATATTTTCGTACATATACGTTGTACAAAATTACTATAATAGACATGTATTATATTTGCTCAATTCTTGCATTCTTCTTTTACTTTTTGCATTTTGTTACGTGGTTGTCACAATATCTTCGGGTGTTATAAACATATGTGAGGGAGTTACGGTGGTGTAGTGGATAGAGGCTCAGACTGCCACGTGGCAGACCTGAGTTCGAATCCCGCCAATCACCTCTGGTTTTTCTATGTGATATGTATACCGTAACTCTGGTGGTTTGGAACCCACCTTAAACAGTAGGTCCTAGGCCAAATGACTTTAGCAGTCGGTACCGAAAAATGAATTTAAAAAAAAAATAAAAAAAAACATGTGACTCCTGTGTATATCGAGCTTTGGTTTTTGGTGCTGTTCTGTTTCACACTTAGTTTCGAAGAAACACTTACAGAGAAAATATTATTTTGTTCCATAATACTTTTTGAAAATTGAAAGTCTATCATTTTATTGTAATCTGCAGAAATATTTGAACCCATAAAATTACTTCGAAAGTATGAGAAATGTTAGGTTTAGGTAAAGGAGTCAAAGTGATTAACACAAAAAAAGGAAAAGCTTTAATATAATATGTAACAATTTAAACAGAAACGAAACTTGTACTACGCCATGAGAATTTGCGTTACTTCGCTACACGTTCACACTAAAAAACAGAACCCCTTGGAGACGCAGATCTCCCCTTGTTAACACACATACATACAACGCATGCGTTGGAGAGGCGGATAAATCCCAAGTCTAACAAGAAAACTTTCACGAAGCAGTAAATTATTGAAACAAATAAATAATTTGGAGCAAAATTGTTTTGATACAGAGCATGATGAAAGTGATCTACTTGACAGTGAAAATAAATATCTACTATCACACAACGAAAATACAAGCGAGTCCTCCGATAATGACAGTGAAGATGAAGGACTTCGACGTTTGCGTAGAAAGAGGAAAAGAATCTAAGCTTTCTTTAATTCTGAAAGTGAAAATGATTAGGATGTTGAAATATATGTAATCGATCAGGATACTGAAATATCTGTTGACGCCACTATGTGGAAAAAACAGCAAGAGGGCTCAATGCCAGGAAGACTACTAGTGCACAACATTTTCAAAGAAATGGCAGGACCAACGGCATATGCGAAACGACATATTATGAAATGTAGTATAAGAACAGCATTTTCTCTTATACTCTGCAATGGTGTTATGAGACATATAAAAACTTGCACCAAAGCAGAAGCTCGTCGAATTCTGAATAACGACAGGAATCTATTATTAGCAGAGTTGAATACATTTATAACAGGCTTATATGCCCGTGGGGCATACGAAGCAAAAAACCTAAAACTTCTATATTTATGGTCAGAAAAATGATGTCCGAAATTTTTCTCTAAAACAATGAGCAGACATAAATTCTCCGAAATTCTTCGGCTAATTCGATTCAATAAGAAAAATGAAAGAAGCCAACGATTGCAAACAGATAAGTTTCCATTAGGTTCAGAGGTGTGGAATAAATTCATCGAAAACAGTCAACTGTGTTATAAACCGGATGCTGCCATTACAGTTGATGAACAATTATTCTCGACCAAAGCCAGATGTAGATTTACGCAGTATATGCCAAACAAGCCAAATAAGTTTGGTATAAAATTCTAGTTGGCGCTGGATCTAAAAAGTAAATATCTTGTAAATGCATTTCCCTATTTAAGAAAAGACGAAATGAGATTATCCGTACCTTTAGGTGAATTTGTCGTTCTAAAACTTATGAAATCATATATTGGTTGCGGGAAAACAGTGAAAATAGATAATTTCTTTACAAGTTTGTCATTAGCAACAAAACTGATGACGAAAAGAACTTCCTTAATTGATACCATTAGACAAAATAAGCGAGAATTGCCTAAATTTGTAAAATCAAAAAAGGATAACATGTCTCGTTTCTCATCAATACTTTATAAAACAGAAAAATGCACTCTGACCGTAAACAAGGATAAACCCAATAAAAAAGTATTAGTGCTCAATTCAAAATATAAGTCGATGAAAATTGAAAAAGATGGTAAACCTTTACCTGAAACAGTTGCATTGCATAACAATACCAAATTTGGCTAGATGAGACTGACCAAATAGCTCGGAAATATACTGTAAAAACTGGATCCTGAAGATGGCCATTACAAGTGTTTTACAATATCTTAGATCTTGCGGGTACAAATGCCTGGATATTATATAAAGAAACAACGAAAGAAAATATTTCGAGAAAAGACTTTTTATTTCAGTTATCGGTCGATCTTCAGTCGAAACATAAAAAATATCATCGATTAATTCAGCGATTAAACTTAAACGGTGTCAAATAGCATGTTGCACAAATAAAACGTACAGTATCTGTGGTACATGCCACAAACGAGTCTGTGGTAAATGGTCTGGTAAAATAACAGTAACTTGCAAAAAATATCTTCGACTTTTATGTATAATTATTTTTAAAATTATTGTTCTTACATTATTATTTTTATACACTTTATATTAAATTTTTGTTCATAAAGTAGAAAAATATATAAGAACGTAACAATTGCTATAACTTTTTTTACATGGCTTAGTAATTTAAAAAACAAGTGATTTTAACACCTCCGGTAAGAGTAGGTATACGTCGATCGTCGGTAGTTCTAGTGTTAAGTAATTTTAATTTTCTTTTCTGGCCATTTTTCCTGAGCCCAAAATAGATAAATTTCTTTTTGGACAGTTATTTTGCTTGTCCTTCCCCTGGGATCGAGCCCTGCTTCGAGAAAAATTATCACAGTAGCGTACATTAGTTAAACGTTACTTTTCTAACAATGTTTAAAGAATATACTCGTCACGGGAAAACAATAATGTTTACGATGATAATGAGTAAATTCTGAGTAAAAACTAAAAAATATATTGTATTTATTATAACAAAGAAATCAAATATGTAATAAGTTTCAGAAAATGTCCTCTTTCAATTAAATACCATTTTACCAAGTTAACACCATAATATTTGTTATATTCTTGGATTATTAAACAATAAAATTGTGAGGATTTGATTTGAAATGGTGGTTGTTGGGTTGAGGTATTTTTCGCTAGTGACTTCTGTTGATAAGTGACGAGGCTTTATTAATATTATCACGATATACTCTTATTCTATACTCGGCCTTATGCTGTATTCTAATTCTTTACTTTATTCCTGACTCTGACTATAACTCTTCTCTGTGTACTTTGCTCTGTAACTCTGTTCTGCTATCTACAATTCTGTCACTAACTTCCTTCTCTGTACTCTGACTCTGACTCTGACTCTCTCTATTCTGCTCTGTAACTCTGCCCTGCTCTTTACAACTCTTTACCCTGTTCTAGGCTATGCCCTTCTTCCGTAATGTCTCTGCATGCAGCTTCTTTCATTCGTGCACAGTCACACACCCATCGGCCACGTGCATTACTCAAACCATGCATGTACCTAAAACTAAACTATGCTCTCTGTCCGAAACGTTCTTCTTTTATCGTCTTACTACCCAAACACTCTTCTTTTAGTCGAACGCACTTATACTCTTTAAAACAATTATCCCCTCTCGCGACGGACTATTTTCACATTCTCACAAAATCATTTCGTAACCCTTGTTGTTCCTTTATACAATAGTTTAACCCTTTGCACTAGATTGTCTTCTCTGAGGAAACATCGTGATTCTAGCATATCACTCGGTTGATCACTCTGAGGGAATATGAAAGTTTATTAATGATTATGGGGAATCAACTTATTACAGTGCAACTTTTTGAGAAGTACTTGATTCTGTGAAGTTTTTTGTTCAAATGGCACAAGAAATTAAATCAAAATATAGTGCAATTACTAATATATATGAAAAAATTATCAGCGGATTTTACGCCAGAAGAGAACGGGAGAAGTGCGCTCGCGACGGTCCGAGCGCTTATCTACGCTAGTTGAAAAGAGCAATTAGAATGCATTGTAAAGGTAAGATTGATATGTAAGCATGCCTCGCACTGCATGGTGAGATTTATAAATATAAATAAAAAAGTCTAAAACTGGAGGAAAAGATTTTTAAAGCTGAACTCAGTCCGATTTGAAACATCGAGCGTTACAAACAGATCTCTGCTCTAATAAGTGAGAACATCAGAAAAGTGATATTTTTTTCGTAAGTACCATTTCGTGAGTTAGTAATAATAATTCAAAATTAACAGGAACAATTAGATTATCGAAAATCTAAATCACGTCCATCTACATCTTCTTTCGACAATAGATTTAATAATACATTACATATTCCCAATGTGGGAGAAAGAAAACTGGGACGAGAAAGAAAGGGACAAGAAAAGGGAGTGTGTTGTTTGTTCAGATAGGAAAACACCAAGTGGAAGGCGTCAAACAACGTATTATTGTGAAATGTGTACACATCACCCTGCAATGCAAATCGAGGACCGCTTCAGAGCTTATCACGCTATACAAAATTATAAGAACTTAATTCTTATTTTCTTTTGCAAATATACGTTCCTCGATGTTCATAAATTCAGATAAACCAAATATCATTACAATATATACAGTATAATATGTCCATTCCAGAATGTACGTTTTCGCAACAATGTGGCGTCGAGTTGCTGGTAGGTAACGTCCAACAGGGCGCCAAGTGCAAAGGGTTAATTCAAATTCAAAGTAGGCGTATTCATGCGTTTACTCAACATCGCTTAACTTCAATTGTGAACAGACCTTGAAAGCTGGTGAAACCGTCGTAACGATAGGATAGCTCCTGGAGAAGGCCAAGTAGGGCCCAAGGGTAGAGAGGACTTTGCCCTGTCGATAGGTGAAACTCGTGTCGTATGGACTTAAAGTTCTCTCCGTGGTTCGTCGGTGCTCTTGGAGCCTTTGCACGACCTCGGCTACGGGAACTTCGGTGTAAGCTGGAATAGCCGTCGTGGCTATCGTTGAGGGCGCAGAGTCGCAGAGGGCGTTGGTTCCTTTTGCAAAAATCACGCAGGTTTCATGATCGATGACAGATCGTAGAGGTGCGTGCAGGTACAATATGAAGTTAATATGCAACATATAGGTAATCGACTTATATCACGGCTAATTCGTTCCGTGTTGCATCGAAACCGTGTTAACCCTTTGACTACTATGGGCGCATATATGCGTCCAGGAAAAACCATCGGTACAGCCTATAGGAGTAGACGTGCATCCGGCAGGAGCCAGTGGTCTACATCGGTCTGTCACAGGGAAATGATGAAAACGGAAATTTGTTAAAATCCCCAAGGTAGATGATCAATTCATGGAAGATGTTAAAATTATGGTGCGTACTTGGTAAAACTCGAAATATAGAAAACAATAATAAAAATGGGCGTAAACTTTCTCGCGTAATGTTCTGCGTCATTGTGCTTGCGTCACGTCAAAAGCGCAGCACTGGCCAGCATGAACGCCCGAGGGGAGTGGGGAGGTAAAGGACAGTGGTAAGAAGCGAAACATAGAGCTGTGCGAGTCCTGACTCGTTTATTTCATCTTTTCACTACAACAGTGAAGGAATGTGATAAAATCACTTACTTTCTTCAGGGAAATCACCCCCACAGAGTACTAGTTTTAACATCTTCCGTAAATTGATCATGTGCCTTAGGCATTTGATTAAATCTCCGTTTTTATCATTTCCTTGCGACAGGTCTATGGACACAAATGTGCGCTGTACGAGGACTTTAGCTATTTACTGCTATTTCATGTGTATGTTCGGCAATTATTTCTATCGTATATGTCCAACACCCCCAGAAACCACATATCTCGTTGCTTAACAGCAAGAAAAAATAAAATCTTGTTTACTTGGTCAGTCATTCTCTGCATCTTAATGCATCGGCGATAAGATCCGTATTGCGCGAAAAAGTATTCAGACATCAGCGATCTCTACTACTGGCCGCACGCCGATCAAACGAAATTCTTCAACTTAAAGCAGTTAGCAGTCAAAGGGTTAAGAAAAGCCTAGAAGTAATACATATCAAAAAAATGCAATCCGTGTTAAATTGAAATCATGTTAATATCAAATCTACTGCACGTATATATATTCCGATCGTGACTGGTCTTACCCACTTATGCTCTTTGATATAGATTAAAAATAACAGTCAAATTGATAGCGAAAAAATATAGTTCCATTTATTTAGAAATACATAATGTATATTTTTATCTTAAACGTATTTTTCAAATTTTAAGAGAAGTTCTCATATGGATGTCTACTTATATTTGTGACTATTTTATTTGAATTTTCTCTCAATTAAAATGAAAATTATGTTTGCAAGCCTTTTTTTCTGTGATTATTTAAATATAAAATCTGACCATTTATCTCGGCAAAGCCTGATATGGAAAACTATCTAGAGAAACTCTCTCCAAAGTGTACTTTTGCTATCTATCTTCTGCTATCTAGTATAATCTAATTGTTTCTTGTATATAAAAATCATTTTTTTCGCGATCATCATTATACTATTCGTCATTTATTATTCAAAGTTTGTAGCGACGCGGTTATACTATTGGTAAACACATTGATCTTCCTGATCTTAAACTTAACCAATAAAATTCAATTATATCTGTAACAATCTTAACACGTTCCGAGCCAAGCCATTTTTGCTCGGCATGATCTGCAGACCGTTTGTTGTTTTTACTAAAAATTGATATATTACCACACAATATGTCATTACATCATTAATCCATAAATATAATTAGCTTGTCTAGAGTAGTTATCACGCCATGTACCATTTATGGTACAAGTTGCGCCACAATCAATTAGACTATAAAAGTTAGTCAATTTGAAAATTTTCGATGGGTAAAAAACATCTGTTGTATTCGCATTTGTTAAGTAAAAAGACGACGAAAATAGCACAATGTTTAGAAAATGACAAACTTAAAAAAGCAAGAGGGCAAAGCGATGACAATTAATGAACATTGCTTTCCTTCCTATAAACAAAATTTTTAAAAATATGGTACTGAAGTAATAAGACAAAGAATTAAAAGAGTAGTGACACTTTGCAGCGATTGCCCGAGTAAGCATTTTTATGCATCCCATACTTTAAAAAAATCGACCATTACATGTAATTAATATCTATTGCACATTTAACAATTAAACAAATGTATGTACTTTGGTCTACACTATGTCGTGTATAACGCGTCATTCTTTTAGCAGAAATATATTTTACAAAATAAAATTTGTCATAAAACACATGTTTTAGGCGCATTAAATTAATATGCTGCGTGTACCATTTACGATATATGTGGCCTGCAGATCAAGTGTAACGTATACCACGAATGGTACTGTAATCAATCGGTTACATATACCATTCGAACCGTCAGTGGTGCGATCGTTATAGCCATACCGGTGTGTAAACCTGCAATGATATGCTTGCCTCTCACAATCTCGGGGGAGCGGTCCATAGTAAATAAGAGAGAGAGAGAGGCAGAGAGAGCTTTTTCTGTCTTGTAACCACGATAAAAAAGTAGGCAGTCAGTGTATAATTAATGATTCAATTGGACGATTTGCCAGGACACGAATACCTCGCCCGTGCACGAACAAAGACACAAAAAACGGTTACGTGGCACGGAACGTGTTAATCGAGTTTTTCTCCATCGAGTCATAAGATCCCAATATACTTCTGAACGATTTGAGGTGCATCCGACCGCATATCGGAGAAGTCACAAATATTCGAATTAGCTACCGCATATTTTTGTTTTTCAATCGGACCTTTTCGGAGGATTCAAGGCGCACCCGTCTGTGTACTGAAAAGATCGACGAAGCCACCGATTTGTCTTGGTCCGAAGGTCATTTTCGGAAGAACTGAGACGCACTCGGCTGCGTATCAGAAAACCGGAAACATTGAATCAGTTTGATGAATAGGCGCATTAAACGAAAACTTCGCGGTGGATAACAACTCAAATTTGAATGATTTTATCTCGAGTTAGAAAAATCAATAAAAACTTTTACTGTGAAAGAACTTTCTCAACTTCCTTCGTTCGCTCCTGAACTATTCATGAAATAATCATACTATTACGCGGATTTCGTTAAAGAAGATTATCATACATCTCAGGGCAATGTCGCGTACACACGCTTAGCCCCAAACCGCGAATTCCTTTATCTCAGAGTGAATAAAAAGGGTGACAACGATAATTATTGACATCCCTAAAAAGTCAGGAGAAAAAGAACTAGCTCAGTAAAGTAAGGTCGAGCTTACCGTCTTGATCATACGTGTAAAGAGCAGGTTCTGTTCCTGGCGTTGCCAATTCGTCCTCCAGGCTCCGCCTCGAGTCCTCTTTAAAGAAGATAAAAGGTGTCTGCATCCTCGTCTCTTCCTCATATATCGAGTATGGCGTCGAAAGCTCAATGTCTATCGTTGTCGTGGTGGTAGGTTTCTCTGTCTGTCTCGATGCAAGATGCGAGTAACCGTGCTTTGTTGCAGAAGGAAGACGACCCTCTTCGTTTCTTTGTCTGTCGGTCAAGAATAGATTTTTTTTCTCTGCTTTTTCGTTCTATGTGCCAAAGTTAATCCTTTTGCTATCACGGGCGATTAAAGTCGTCCGTTACAAAAACTGGTTAAAAATAGTAAATCGTGTAAAGTATAAATGAGTATGAAATATATTGCTTATACAAACTAGGCAAAGTAAAGAAACACGGTTGATGGATTGATATATGATCAGTGACTCAGGATTAGGGGAAAATGAAATTAGGTCTTTGTTATACTAAACCGCAATGACAATTGTTATTATAGGTTCAAGCATCTCATATTCAAAAAGAAATAATACGAAACGCAGAATACAAAATCAAATTTTTTTAGTATACTAGACAATACGCAAATCGCAACATAACGCTTGTACGCAAACAAAAAATTCCAGTATAGTAAAGTTTCAGTTACAGGTTTCGCGTTTTTGATTCAATTATTCAGCAAAACAAATTCACCCTTCGGCGATTGAAACACGAGTAAATCTCTATTGCTATATCTGCATTGTTATTGTCCATGCTGTATAATTAATAGTATTATGAATACGAACAATATATTAGTGGTACTGGAAAAGGATGTCGTTTTTTTCGTTGACGGGTTTCGAGGATTAATTTGCAACTACTACCTTTTGAAGAGGTGTTTTGTGTTATTTCGGTGACTATTTATAACGAGTACATTGTGATTTGTAAAATTAGAATTTTGTGTCCTGATTTACAGTGGATCATTTTTTACCAAGCGAAAAATGTATTAAAAATTTGCTGCCTTATCATTTTTGAAAAAAGAAACTGCAATAACTGCCACTAAAAACATGTGCTGTACTTGGTGATTATTTGGGTGTTTGCAAGTGTCAAAGATGGTTCAAGAAAATCCGATCGGGAAATTTTGATTTGAAAAATAGCCTTGGGATTGGAAGATGTAGAAAAGTGGACGATGCCATTCAGATTGCTGAAATTGAAAGCAATCCAACTTTATTGTTTGAAAAAATTGCGAACAATCTCGGATACTCAAGGTCCAGCATTCAAGAGAATCTTAAAAAAATCGAGAAGGTGTGAAGGAAGGGCAGATGGATACCGCACGAATTATGCGAGAAGTATCTAGGTGATCGAATAGACGCATGCGAGTATCTTTGAAAAATGGAATCAGAAACACCTTTTTTGTAACACCTGTAACTGGAAGCGAAAAATAGATTCCGTACTTGAATCAAGGGAGCAAAAAACAATGGTTATCGAAGAATCGGATAGCTGTACCAACCTCCAAACCCGGTTTCACAATAAAAAAAAAGCCATTTTCTCTGTTACAACAAGATTCTAATTCTACAAATCACAATACATTCTTGAGAAATATAGTCACCGAAGTAATACAAAACACGTCATCAAAGGGCAGTAATCAAAACACAACTAATCTGCAAAATCAGTCAACGAAAAAAACGAAATTTTTTTCTGGTACCTCTAATAATAAAAAGGACAAGAATTTTAACATTAAAATTGAGTAATTATTATTATATAAAATAATAAGTTCGTTCGTTATTTGCTTGAAAGCTTTAGTAAAGATAAACACAAAAATTACAAAACAAGTATAATAAAAATGTAATATAAATAAAAATGTATAATGGAAATAAGACTACCTTCTATGAATGAATATTTGACGTATGTATTTTGACATAATGTATATTTTTTTTACTTGTACACTTAATTGATCACATCGTAAACACTATTGATCGATTTCGCAAAAAAACGATTGTCGAAATTCTTATATTTATTCAACGTAAGTTTTTCGTTAATAGTGTTGTGCGGGAATACTCATCATGAAGAAATGATTTATAGTAATGGCAGAACATTTATGGTAATGGTGGGCTTGCTATCCATAATATGCATCTCTTTATCATAATGAAGAAATTACACGACCAATAATTTTTGTTTAATTGCTTCTCTATCTTTTTATTATTTGCTTCTCATATACGTGGATTTTGTTTTTTCTTTAAACACGAATTTTCTAAATTGCATCCACAACAGATGTAAAATTATATGACGGGTGTCGACCAGTTTATAAAGAACAAGACTTTTTGTTAAATAAGTAATGAAATTAAAATTAAATATAAAAAAAAATAAAAGTCAATATCATATCTCTCTCGAGTTCGCATCACCAAATGATAAGAATTTCTGTAGACAACATCAACGTTTCAAACACTAGTGTGTGTTGATCTTCACGACAATTTTTTAAAAAATCTTTAAGCCTATATATATATTAACAACGACAAACCCATATTTTACTACATTATATTGTACCACGGCCTTGGCGTGGTTAAGATACATGTAGAAGCCTTAAAAATGCATGATTTTCAGGAATTTTTTTCAGAGATGATGGACTAGCATTCAATTACTTTGAAGTTTGGTATTTAGTTGTACATACCTTAAAATAATAAAATATATATTTTTTTTATTGCATGATAAAATAAAATGACCGACTTATCACCACGTCTTTCTGGCAAGTCCGCGCGCGGATTGCAAATTGGCGTGAGTTCTCTACCCGTTGTATTTGTCTAAATCAAACCGTTTAAAAAATTCTTATTACTAATATCCGTAGTTTCTATATGAACCTAAAAAAAAACAAAAAAAAGTTGAAAATTGGAAGAGTTATGCACCTTTGAACGGAGAAGTTCGTATTTTAACCTCATTTTTTCACTTTCTTCTTGACGTGACAGAAACACTAATTTTTTAGAGTTTTGAATTTAAGATCATATCAATTCACATCTGAAATACTTATTGTGCGCTACAGAGCCCCGACGTCACTGAACGTACGCATCACGCTTAGAGGCTATAACTTCCTGAATTTTTCGAAATTCATTTTTAAACTTTGGGGTTATATTCCTGAATAGTTGTATTTAGATTTCATACAAAAAAAATGTATTCTTAGATTCGCCTAGACGTATCTCTCCCCCCCCCCGCCCTTAAGGGTTGATCGTGATTATGCGACAAAGAATGATACACGCTCATTTTATTGACAATGTCAATTATGAGAATGTCAGGTCAAAAGGAATATCTGTGGTATTAATCTGTCATTACTAACATTACCTACCAGCATACATGTTTATTTCGACGTTCCATACAATGGATCTTTAAGTAACGAAACCATTAATTTCAGAGAACCTATTGCCCTTGCCGTTTTGTTAAAATTTGATTTAACACTTTAAGTGTATCTCTGCGTTCAAATTAATCACTTACAATAAAAATCGATAAGTCCAAAATTTGTTGTAAATCTAGATTTAAAAAAAACATTTTAAAAAATTGCAGTTATTTTTATTTTTGTACCACTTTTGGAAATTTATAGGTTGTTCATGCGTCCCGTAGCGTAATATAGTATGAGTTGGAATTTCTAATTTCAGTTTTTCTGTTTGGTTTGTGTAAGTGAAAGGTATCTAGAATTATAGCTACAATACATTATGTAATTATTAAAATTAATGCATTACAAATATAACACAGCATGTATTATAAAAATAAATAATAAAATGACTAGTAAAAGCACAAAATACGTAAAGAACTTACACTATGGGATGTAACTATTGATGTACAAATGCGCAGTGATTCATACATAAAGCACAGTTTTTCTGTCTATTAGCATAAGAACAATTGAACTCGTTAAATTGATTGTTCAATTATTTTACATAAAAATTATACAGCTTTATGATGGTGAATTTTCTCAGGTTTTCTACAATTTTATTGCGATATGTAAATCATTATATTGATAAAGTAGTATTCTGTCTTTGCCCTCTCTTTGCTTCAAAGGCATACTAATGGTATACATTAAAATACTGTTCTAAATATGTTCAGAAATTAGTTGGTTTTTACAGCGTTAAAGATTATAAATAAACATGCATCGTCAGCCTGTACAAAAATATAGTAGGTTACAATTCTACATATACAGGGTGAGGTGTTTATCTTGGCCAGCTATAATATCTTAAAAACTAAATTCCGGAGAAAAACTGTGTTAAATAAAAAGTTTAAGTCATGGAGCGTCTGATGCAGCAGACACATACACTTTCGATTCGCATTATCTTTTCAAGTTTATTTCAAGATCAATTTGTTTTCTTTCAAATAGAAATATTAATTTTTTATTGCATATTCTTAATCTACGCCTTAAAACAAATAACTTTTGTTTCAAACAAGTTTTCTCTTAGTCATTAGTTTTTACAATATTGAATTTTCAAAGAAAAGATACGGAATACCGTTTTTCAACGGAGAAAATCGTTTAATTGATGACAAATGAAATTAATACTCAATTAAAACAGTATCAAATAAACAAGTAATCCAAGTGAATAATTAAATACTAGCTAAATATTGAAGCTGGCAAAACAATTAGATAAAACTTAGCAAAGAAATTCAACGCTAAATATATACAACTTGTTCATATCTACACGCAGGGATACACCAGTTTTTCAGTCTTTTATTATACAAAATAATCGGCGGAGAAAAAAACTGAATCAAATTTATTTGCTTAAAGTCATACATTAGAATCTGATGTTTGCATTTGAAAAAAAAAACAAGTTGATCTCGAAATGATCTTGACAAGATAAAACGAATCGAAAGCATATGTGCTGCATTAGTCCCTCCGTCGCTTGAACTTTTTATTTGAAACATTTTTGTCTCCGGGATTTAGTTTAAGATATTCCAGGTAGCCAAGATAATCGGCGCAGCCTGTGTAGTTGTTACATTAAAATACTAAGAAAAATAGCACCCTGTATAGTTGCAACGTTAAAAGACTAAGATAAAGAATGCTTGATCTATACATATATCAGTACGCACAGTGGATTGAGACTCACCCATGTTCCTGAGGTCTCGTATTAGTCTCCACGAATTTTTCAGCTGGCTGCTCGACATACTGTTGATAGTAAAACCTGTGAGAATTCAAAGACTTTCCGCGGCTCGGGACGAAGGCGGCACTCTCCGCGAATTGCTGAAATTCCATCAGTGGTGTCGTGCTGGTGCTCCTGAAGATTGTCGATTCGGTATAGGGCGCTTTGGAGGCTAATCTGGTTTTCAATTTGTCTTTGGAAATTGCTTTCTCCCCTCGTGATTGCTGTTGAGTTTTTGCGGACAGTTCGTCCAAGCTCTTGGATTTCTGTATCTGAGTGTACTTACGACTTGTCCTCGATTGATCACTTTTGCTAGGTGAAAAGAGAATCCCGTAAATAAAAGAGAATTCAATTTTATGCGATTTCTCTTGTTCTTTTATGCTTTCTTCCGAGATTTTCTTACTTTTACAGACTGTGTCTCGGAAAGCAAAGCTGAATTATTTCTGGACGGTTCGATTTATCCTAATAATAATACTGCGAAGTGAATGTTAATATTTCTGCCTTTTCTTTATTGTCCAGAAATTTCGATTTCCTAAAGAGCATGTGCGGAAAGCAGAACTGAAGTTTTACGAAAATACAGAGCTGCTTCTTGCGATTTCCAACATGTAATATATTTATGGACTATGATTTCTTACTGGTTGCAAATTTATTTGACGAAATTCGTAGCGCATTTCAATTATACTTATCATCCTTCATAATACGTAACAGTTTTATTTATTGCAAAATTCTTTTGCTTATCATCGAACGTTTGGATTTTTATAATTGAGTATTCTTACCTTGAATCTTTTTCCCTGTTATTTTGATTATCCGTTGTATCTTCTTTCACTGAGAAAACTTTTTCTTGATTTCTGAAATTGTCCTGATGATTTGATCCTCTCTGATGATTCGGACCAATCTGATCATGTGATTCAGACCGATGATTTGAATCATCCTTCTTATCTATTCCATCCTGACGATTCAAATCAAGATGATAATTTACTTCAGGCCAGTGATTCGAATTATCTCGCTGATTTACACTAGCCGGACCATTCGATCCAGTCTGGCGATCATTCGTGGTAATTATGTGCCCTGGTGAAGAATGATAAAAGCTCTCTTTTGCCCCGTCCTCCTGAATCTGATTCTGCTGCTTGTAATTCTGCCCTAAAAGTGTCTTTATTAATAAGTTATTAATAATTGATCCATAGGCGACGTCATTCACTGATAAAGTGAGTCATGGACTATATTCATAGATTATTAACCCTTTGCGGTCGTGTGTCTCCTCTCAGCCACCACAACAAAGAATCGTACTGATCATATATTGTGGTCATTTTATCTTAATCTCCATTTAGGATGTATCGCTTTACACTTACTATGAAAGAACATAAACCGTAAGGAACCTATTCACGAACCAATACGGTGCTCCTATCAATTGGAGATAACGAAACCTTGTATAAACAAAGATTGTCTCTCTCGCCGTGCAAGACACAGTGGCGAGTGAGTTGTTTCTCGAGCGCAAAAGGATCGACAAGCTTTGGAGATACTTCGTAGAATTCAAAATAATATATTACACATTGTGTTTAAGTGTAATTAAGCATTCTCACTTCTTAAGAAATTTTCAAAATAGTACTCTTAAATGGTAAAAAGTAAGTTACCAAAAGAAGTGTACCGTGAAATTGAAAATAGTCATGAGAAATTTTATTTTGCCTCTTTGAACGTTGACTCTGATAGAGACCAACGACGTTAATAGTGATTTTGATAGTGACATAGCTTATTTTTATCCGTAAATTGGTGGAACAACATGTAGGTGATTTTCATGATGGAACATTTGAAAAATAGAGTAGACCATCGTCCTCAGATAAACAGGAAAGGTTGAATGGCAAACTACATATATTGCGACTCTGCGAATACGTAAAGTGTAAAGATCGTTCTGTATGTTCAAACAGAAAAATCAAGGACGCAAACCGCGTTCTCGAAATCCAGGATTTCATATTGGAGATTGCTTTGAAAGATACCACACGACGAAAAATTATAAAATATAGTTTTTATATGAAGACATTAAATTAAAACATATTATTGTGTAAAAATGTATTGAAAGTTAACAAAAGAATTAATAAATGTTGCTTTTCCTTCATAATATTGCACACTGTGTACTACTGTTCGTTCAACGGAAATTAATTCCGATTAGCATGACTCCTATGTATACATTTAATACGTCCGCAAAGGGTTAATAATATGAAATACGTGAAACTTCGTCTTCCTCGAATGTTTAGCGCGATTGGATTATTATTGAAAAAAACATATGTGTGTAAGTTCTTTATATTATCGATAAGCAAAATAATATCGATAATTATGTTGATAATTATGGATTATTGATAAGCCTACCTCTATTTTGCACGAATGGATTCGGTCTTGGATTTTGCCTTTCATCGTAATCGAGAAAGACTTTAGGTCTCTTCGCCTCGGTTCTTTTCCTCTCATCCTCTACTAGCTGCTCGGCGTTCTGTTCGTAAAGCTCCGCGGACTTGCTACAATTGACCTTGAACCACCAGTCGCAGATCAGCTGGGATTGCTGGAAGATCGTGCCGTTCGGGCAGAGGAATGAGATCTTGCGTCCATTGTCGCAGATATGGAAGACCTGGGAGTGCAAATATTCATGTAACAAGGAAAATTTTCTTTGTATAAAATTTAGAAAGCGCGATTATGAGAGATCTTTCTGTTGAAACGAGACGTGAGGTTGATGAGTTTATGCGCATGGAGTTTGAGTATGAAAAGAGATATAAAAAGAGAATATAAAAGGGAATGGAAGATAGGGGCGGGGATTTTACTTATGATAATGAAAAAAATTTGACTTAGAGAAAAATGGGTAGACGTAATCGTGACAAAAGAAAGGATTAAGCTTTTTAAAGTTGTGCGAAGCTATTGAATAAAACAACAACTTGTATTATTTTTGGGAGGTTCGTGAAGCTTATTTAATTTCTCAGATATCGAATAATACTAAGATGCACTTGCCTGACAATTCGTTTCCAAATCTGCATAATAGCCGCTCTTTAATTCGTGACAGCTGAAGGAAGTTACGGGTATTGAGGTGAGGGTTGGAAAGTCCACTCTTGGTTGATCTGCATCATCGTAAATAAAAAATTCCGGTTAATCGCGGAAATTAGAAACAAAGATCCTCTTCCCGCAAAAAATTACGTATTCTATAATTTACTATAAAAAAATTTATGATAAAATATTTGACAAAGTGATTATTTAATAGTCACTGAATTTATAAGTTGATATAATATTTGATATAATATTCAATAAATTCATTACTCGAAAAGTACATTGTGTGACGGATGGAAAATGTGTCACGGAATCTCACTGCATAAAACGGCGAAGTAATTAACTTGAACGCTTTTGATTTATTCAGTTATTCTCGATTTTTGAGACTTTGTTTGTATTTTAGACAAAGGGTATTTGCAAAAGTGCCCAATTTACCGTTTTTATCAGGCGCCAGTCTCTTCACGACTCTCGCAGAAGGCTGCTTATTGCTGGAAAGGACCGAGGGATCCACGAACCTCGAGGGGTCATCTTTTTTCTCGCCCCTAATCGACTGGAAAGTATATCCGTTTCATATTATACTTTCCTATTAACTCCTTAACAGCAGAATTTCACTTTGAAAATAGTTATTTGCTTATGTAATTAAAGTCAAGCAAATGGTGAGTACATTGACCAAACGCGAAGTATAACAAATTATGACAAAAAGGCAAGGGCAATGAGTTAGATCATTATCCAAAGATTTTATTATTCAAAAAATCATGGATATAACATGTATTATTGAAGCAGCTAAAAAACTGGTGTTCTGTTTAAACAAAATAAGATAAATGCACATATATGGAAAATTAACAATAAAAAAACATAACAAACTTAGTGAATATTATTGCTCGTTTGATTTCTTTGTTACGATAAAAAAATATATATATTATTTTCTTGCAAAAATTGCAATTTTTCTAAAAAGGATATTTTATTTCTTTGTGTAACGAGTACTCTTGTCACTACTATCATCATCATGAATGATATCAATTTTATATGACAAGTATACCTATCGTATACCGTTAAAACTCCACAAGAATATCGAGGAGAAAAAAATGATTAAAAAAATGTTATATACTTTTAACTATAGGTACCCTATCGATAAGTTATTGATAAATTATCAATAACACAGACGAACATACTAGGATGTTCAATAAGTTCGCGGAGTGGCGTTTATTCGACACCAATATAACTAAAACTTTGACGTCATTTTAATATTTTATATTTTATAAAAAAACTGAATCAAAATTTAAATATTTTCTTGTAATATTTTAAATAAAGTTTTGGATTTCATAAAGCAGTGTGCATAATCAGTGCTACATTCACTGACAATGCAACAAAGACACGTTTGAATAAGACTTTGTTAGCAACATCTGGAGTGTCCTTTAACTTTTAAAGTCTCTTTGGTTTAAAGTCTTTAACTTTTAGTCATTTTCTATTCTAAATGATTTCCATTCCGCGAACTTACTGAACAACCTAGTGTAGAATAGTCTGAACATACAATGCATTATTTTGTTTCACGATCGGAAGGCGATATCTCCTCCTTGTCATTTCCGTGTCACATATTTCTTAATGGCTGTTTATTAATAGCTGTTAGGTAGTTTAATCCTAAATTTACTGTTTTAAATCGTAAAAGGGCATATCAAAACGTCTGATCTTTTACACATCTGGTACTTCAGAGAATTGGATACTAAATCTCATAAGATATTAGGTCTATTCTATACCTCGTCTGTGGTGTGACCAAGTTATTAATAAGTATATTATAGTTATAGCAATAATAATTGATGGGATACGGTCATCCCTAATCGCAGCCTTGATAGACATTCTGCACAATAAATTTGCGAGATCGTGCCGAGCATAACAATTGTAACTGCCAGTTTACTTCTCCTCCTTCGACTTTCGTTGTTTTCGCGAGGGTAAAAGTTCGAGGAGATTGTTGTGCCTCTCGTGTACCTCCTGGACGTACCTTCGATTCACAATGGCCGAGTATGGCGACAAGAGCGAGACCTGGAAAGACAGAGATTACGATTAACCCCACATCCGTGAGATGAAATGGCAAAATCGCAAGTTTGTAATTACACGAGTTTCGCAAAGGGCTGTTTCCTCTCTCTCCTTCAGTCTGAAGCAATATTTGCTTCGGACGTTGGATAGAATTACCTCGGCCACCGTTTTGTATTTATCACCGTTTTTCTCAGTACATATAAATGTCGATTTTCGCCCTAACGCATATATGGCACAATCATCTTCCCAGTTCATACACAAAATTGGTGCAATCGAACATTACTTTAACAACACAATTTACTAATATTTAAGAACAAAACAATTACTTTAACAACACTTGCCTTTGCAAATGTAATATTTAAACGTGGTACATAGTTTTGTCCCGTTTCGAAGTATGATAAAATCGTAATTTATAAACAAGATAGGTGAGTAAATTATTTATGCTATTAGTCTATGTATATATTTGCAAAATGTGAAACAAAATTCTACAATGCGTGCTTAGTAACAATATTTAATAGATTAAACGATTGTTATCCATATGTTACTGCACATGTGTAAGTCAATTATATTCTACAGCGCGTAGAATACATGCATATGTCACTTTATTCAAAATTTTACCATTTACTTTTGTAATATATATCTTACAATGTGTGTAATATACTCATTTTATAGCTACATAATACAATTATAATTTTACACGTATTTTATTTATAAGAATAAGGCAAAAAACAACATTGTAAATTCAATAAAGATAACTACTTATCAAAAATTAAAGAATAATTAAAAAAATTGGTTTCCCCTTATTTTAATGTATATCGTATTTTCTACTTCATTACCATTTTTAATATTAAAAAAATTGTGTGCAGAAAATGGAACAACAATTTGAAAACACTTATCAAAAAAGAGATAGATGTAACGCAAGAAAAAGTTCCAGAAGATTGTGTATAAAAATTTAATTTTGAACGACAATTACAACATTAAAAAAAAGCATTTTAAACAATAAAAATGAAGTTAAAATGTTTAATATCATGTCACAAACATGAAACGCTAACTCCTAATTATAATATATTTTACAAATTTCTGCAAATGCACCGTACATTTTTTGTTGCAAGTATTAAAATTTATAAAAGGAGCAAATAAATGTAGTATTTCAATGTCTTACACGTGTGTGACATTCGGCTCTAAATGGGAATCACCACGTTACATATATATGACGCTGGTAGCAAACGTGTGAAGGACTGAAGTATTTTAATGATGGTTAAAAATAGTATCAATTATCTTTATTCGAGTTCATAAATAAATAAGATTAAGATTCGTAATTATTAGGTGCTATCTCGTAGTGATACTTTTCGCCGCCCAACTAATGGCGATATATTGCTGATCGATACCGAAAGCATTAATAAATAGAATACGTACCTCAATTTAACACCTTGACACTATGAATCTACTTTGAAATTGTTTAACCAGGGGAGCGATGAAAATCAAGTCATTACAAATATACTCGTCAAACGGTGAATATACACGCAAACTCTAAACTTAAATTAAATGACAACAAAGTAGCAAGTACAAAGTACGAGATAGATTATTTAGGAACCGAATAATTTTATTCCTTAAAAATTCATT
The DNA here is from genome assembly GCA_038496175.1 of Ampulex compressa. NCBI lineage: Eukaryota > Metazoa > Arthropoda > Insecta > Hymenoptera > Ampulicidae > Ampulex > Ampulex compressa. Next base: position 36,210 of record JBCFXI010000647.1, read on the forward strand.
AATACAATAAATATTATGCATCTACTTTAAACAAATCGTATCAGAATAAAACAAGAAGAGTTCAGATAGATTGGAAACAAACAACGAAAAGATAACTTCATCAGTGATTTACTCACAACCTCACTTGCTCGATAGTTTCTAATAACACATGATAAATGGTTATGGCGAGCATATTCTTACACTTCTACTAATACTCCCACTTTACTGATTTTACTTGAGTTAAAGTTCCGCTGATTCAAATAATTAAAAGAAGTAATAAATATATTTCCTACGTTTTACAAGTCCAGTTATCCAATGGCCCGATTTTTTGTACGCCTTTTTCATATATACGGTTTGTCTCCACCTTTGTTCTTAAACTTTCCCCATTTTTAATTCAATGTTTTTATTACCCGCTTTAATTATTTGAGCCACATAATCATGGTTGAAAATTATGTCCCACACGCCAATATCCATTTCTTCGACGGAACTTTAACTCCAGTAGGATCAGAGGGAATATTGGTAGAAGCGTAAGAATGTGTTCGCTATGGCCATTTATCATGTTTAAACGAAAAGATGAAAAAGGATATAACTACAATTTTTTATAACAAACCAGATATATTTTCCTTTTTTTCTCATTTTTATAACAAAGAGTGTTTTATTCCTGCAGATAACGAATACACTTCTCATTGCTACAAATGATATCGTTTCCTCATGACGAGTATATCTGTCAAACACCATTAATCCCTAGACATATCATGACGAGTTGGGGTCGTCATTCATTTCATGTTCGATTGCAGACTTTGACGAGTCTAACTCGAAAAGAACTGTTTTCTGGCGGACGCTGTGCAGTATATTATTATATTACTCAGTTCCTTTACTCGTGCGTTAATTCTAGTTTGTTTACAATGTTGCAGATGCTTCACGCTCCCACCTTCTTAATAGTATCAATAACAAAGCTGTATCCACAAATCAGTAAATCAGAAAGAAGCACATTGAAAGCGGTATTCAGTATAGCAGTGATCTCGCACGGCAAACACCATACTAGACAATATTTGAGTTTATTCAAAGTTATAAATAATTCAATTAACATTCTATTAATATTGTATAACAACCTGATTAAATGCTATATAACGATCCAAATTTCAAAATGAAACGTTCTCTTTCTTAGCTTACATATACGTGTTCAGTTGAGCCAAATTAAATAGTATTTTCCGGATGCGTCAAATTCTGTTTTATTTGTATGTCAAAGAGTTAAAGGATTAAGAGTCTTTTTTTTAGTATCGAGGGCCTTTAATATACTATAAATCCTTTAAAAAACATTAATGTCAGTGGCCGCAACTTGACACCCTAAATATGCCCCGAAAGTGGTCCATGGTTATTGTGTTAAAGTGATTCAAGTCGCAACGATATTTCCACCAACCAAATGAAATTTCACTAAATCGCTCGGTTGTACTTACTAAGAAGGAAGGCGACTTCAAAGTGCATCATGTTCAGGATTTTCCAAGCTGAGCATGTGCTGGAAACAGAAATCATTGCATATAACATAACGCTTTGATGTCGGGGCATTCTGAGATAGGGATATGCGATTAATCATAGTCATCAGTGTCAGTAATACTATCGTTCTCAGCCATTTTCAAGTCTTTAATAATAAATTATCATCGCTGTTGAATGCTTTCTGAAATTTGCTTTTTTCTTCTTAGTCATTGTAAATAATAATTGACGTAAATGTATACGATCTAGATAAAAAATATAAAACATAATGGTAATACTGAACTAACCGAATTAGACGAGATTGATCTATTTTGATCACAGTATTTAAAATATTTATTGTTTTTAGCCAAAAAAGTTTTCGTTCAACTAATCGAACTCAGTAAAAGCCAGCGGTGTAATTGTTGATTATATGTCAGACGCAATATCATTTTAAACTAAACTCATATAAATACAAAAACACACTACAATAAAACAATTGACAGCAGAATCGTACGGTCGATAAAATTGTCTATCACGGCTTTTGACGTTCCTACTAGAAGCAAAGGGCATTCAAAGGCTTCTCTTTCATTCTTGCGTGTACTTTGGACAAAAAATTATCTGTCCCTATAATTATTTTATTATTCGTGCTACAGTTTTATTGTAAATTATGATTAAAGTTCAAAACAAACAATGCTAAATTGGTATTAATTGTTTACAATTTTTTATTATATTCATAGTTATTACCTACTTTAAGATCAAGTATAAAAAGTGTTGATTAGTTTAAAGTTATAAATTACTTACAATCTGCAGCTTCACAGTTTGCATATCTTGACATGTTTTTCAAGTTAGCTAAATATTTATTCACAGTTTAGAGAAATATTATAAAGCATTTTGATAGAGAAATAGATTAGTTGATAATATATTTTATTTTTAATTGTTGAAACTTGATATTCATAAAAATTAATTTTTTTTGTTATTCCAATAAAATAGAGATTTGTATTTATGTTACGGTATTCGTCTTTTTCAGGAAGAATTAAAAAATTATCTTGCAGATACTTAACCACCGTGTTCGTAAAGTTTAACCAAAACCTGCCGGTGATTGAAAATAAAAGTAAACTTTATTTAGACTAAAATCTAAAAACTGTAATATTCATGTAATCTTGAAATTTTCGACCTTCACGTTTTTAAATTAGTGTACATTTGCCCTATAAAAAATCGACATTCGAACGATATTTTGTGATTTTAATCTTTGAGATAGAAAATATATAATGGTACAAAAAAGTATTGACATACTCAACTTTTTTTAAATACCATTGCATACTGAACTCTTATATGCAAACAAAATATGCGTTTTGGTGTCTTGTCGTATACGGCAATAATATATTTCTTCGGAACTCAAAATAATGTAGTAATACAAATAAGAGTAAGAAAACGAAAATTTTATAGTGAAAAATGCACGTTTGGGATTCAGTTTTCAAACTCACGGTTCTCTTGAATTAATGAATACAAAATGTGTTTCGAATACTTTGTGAAAATTTGTTGATTATCAATTCAGACTTGTAATCGAATTAGCATTACTTCCATGAGTTTCTTGATAGTTTCAGAAGAAATTCTCAACCACTTTTTTAATAGTGCGCTTTTCTTATCATTCTTATTATTTGTTTTTCTTTTTTTTCATCTTTAAATCTATTATATGCCAGATATGTCCTATGGGATTAACATTTAGTAATTGCGGCGGAGTTAGAAGCTGTTTTGGTACGAAGCTACTCTCTTATTTTCATGATTGTGTGCTTTGGATATCCTGTCGGAACTCAAATGTATTTTGTATGCCTCATTTAATTGCATTTTATTTTAAATTATGTTGCAACATATCGATATAGATGTAAACGTTTGTAATTTCATCGATGAATGCTAAATTTCCGACCTCATTATATTTTGCTGTTTCTCTTATATTTCGTTCCTTTGTTGCAGTTTTTTACTAGCCATATTACTTGTAATGCGTACAAAAGCAAATAACTGTAGACTTTACGTGAGCATCATAAATATACCAGTACTTACTCTCAAATAGGTATTATACTCTCATACTCATACGAACATTGCATGTTCGTATCATTATTCGGCTTTACTACACTATTTTAAACTCAAAAGAAGTAAATTATGTACTTCCAGATATTCAAGCTACTAATATCCATATTTTGATTAAATAATTAAACTTAATATATTTGAAGATATTTAAGAAAAAGTTAGTACGTCAATCATTTTTTAATCTACTGCAAACTCAAAGAATTTGCCTACTTTATGTAAGGTTAATATAACCTTAGTATTTTTCTTAAATTCACCCTTATTTGATAACTTATAAACATGAGTTTCGTGAAACAAAGGGATATGAATCTATGGGATCAGAATAAGAAATTTACCGCGATAATGAAACTGAGATGTGTCTCGATTATTCTCAACAAGGCCGCAAGACTTTCGCCGATTATCGAATTGCTCAATCCGTATTATAGTCGCGGTTTTGCTCATCCTTTTCGGTCTCTTCCTGCCGATTTGCTAATCCATCTTCTGTTCTCTTTCGACAATATCTATATAAGATGACTTTTGTACAATTTTTCATATTAAAAAACTAATCATAGCTTCCCAAATAATTGGAAATAATTTCAATAATATCACCGACAAACAATCCTGCATATTTGAATTTAATTACCATAAATATATGCAGTAAAATAGGAATATCATCAATGGTTAATGTGTGTTAATAAAGGGCTTTATAGGTGACATATGATTTGTAGCCCTTAAAACAAAGAGATTTTCTCAATTTCTGGAGTATGTATTTAGACACAGGGTACACTTGGTAAATTAATCTATTATAAATAGATAATATATCTTAATTATGTCTAAAGTCTAAGATCGTATTTTCTTTAATGCAACATGCCTTTAACTACGGTTAGCGAAAACACGAAACTTCAAGCATTAATATATTCGTGAACGTAGTCTGTTCGTGAACAGTAGAACTAAAATTTTGATGTCATTTTTATAGTTTATCATTTCATGATTTTGTTAATGTTTTTATCGTTTCATATGTTTATGGTTTATCATTTCATGTTTCATAAGAAACTCAATCAAAAGTCCAATATTTTTTTTGCAATATTTTGAATAAAGTTTTGGGTTTCAAAAAGTTGTGTGCACAGTGGACGCCGTATTCGCTAATAATGCAACAAAAACATACTCGAATACGATTTTGCCAGCCACATTTGAAGCGTTTTTTCAACTTTTAAAGTCTTTAACTGTTAGTTTAACTTTTTAGTTTAAAGCCTAGTTTAAAACTTTAGTTTAAAGTCATTCACTTTTAATGTTACGTATAGAATTATATATTCGTCTTTGATTTCCGTTTCGCGAACTTATTGAACAACCTAGTATATGTGCTACATTTGTACGAGGGATTTTCTCGGTCACGAGAAGCGATACGAAAGGGAATTATTTAATTTGCTGACAAATAGAAGCATACGTTGGTGACCTTAACTCGGCTCCAACAATAAGGCGTGACAAAACGTTACTTGAAATCCTGGGCCAAGATCAGAACGTGTATAGTCGACACCTCTAGATATAACACATTTCTCTATTTGCCATCGATGCCAATACTACAGATTCATACACATATGTATAGATAGACAATAAAGCATTTGTATACATACAAGTGTTAACTCTTTTTCGTCGAAATTTGGGGAGCTTTCGGCAAAGTACTTTCACTGCTTTAACTAAGAGCCAGGCATCTCCCGGCGGAAGCGATCGATTGTTTTAACAACTGCACCCTTCTACTGTCAGTTGTCTTATAGTAATGTTAACTTATTTGTATGTGTTTCGTTAAAAATTAAAACACGTTTAAAATATAAACAAAAAATACATCGCCGACACTTATATTTTTCGTTTATTGGATGAAAAGCTTCTTTAGTTAAAGCAACAGTCATTTGAAAGATTTTTGTCAAAATAGTTCAATTTCCCCTAATTCAGTTACTGTAGTATCAATATTGTGTTGTATTTTTTTTTATCCATATTATATACCTTTATGTAATTGATACGCTGCAATGGCTAAAAAGAGGCCAGTGAATTTGAAAAAGTATTAAATGACGATGATAAATTTGTTATCGAAGATTTCGAGATGGCTGTAAGAGATAATGATAGTGCGATTGTACGATATGACGAAAGGGGTACCCATGTTACGAAATGCTCCAATAACAAGAAGCTCGAAAAGAGCTTTGAAAAGAGAAAAAAATATCTCAAAAACAAAGATTTTCTGAATCTTATGTTTATCGGATCTGGTTTCATCCTGAATGAGAGCATAATACATGACTAAACCCCAATCGAGTTATATATATTCAAGATGAAATAAATTTACAGTAACTGAATGGTACATGTATAAATACCTTAGAGACATTTAGGAAAATCCTGACTATTTTTCGTAATAATTTGCAAAATTGAAAGTAGATTTCGTTATAAGATAAAGTAAATTCACGATTAAATAAGCCTTAAATTCACAGAACCTTCAAAATAATCGAGAAAATGATTATTCCAACTGATAATTAACAGATGATAATGACATAATAACATAATAACATTAACAAATAATTTTTTAAACAAATGCTTAAGTAGTTTTACATTGCCCCTGTATCGAATTTTTAAATCCATTTTATCTGTTTCGTTTTTGTAAATAAAAAGCATCTATAGTTATTAATATGTTTCGTATTTATAAATAAAATACATTACAAACATTAAAAAATGTAAAGTGTAGGAAATAATTAATGAAATTATTAAAGGTATAAATGTGTGTGTGCGTGTGTGCGTGTGTACTACGGAACGCAATTATACATAAGCACGTAGTAGATTTTGTTTTACGTTTTGTACCTACACACACGTAAGAGTAGCAGCACGTAAATTGACATTTACGTTTTCTATACTAAAAATTAAGAAAAACAGTGGTCGATTGACACATGCATCAAGACACATAATACGGTTACTAAGTTTAAAGCCTCTGAAGGCCTTAATTCGGCATAACCAAACCTAAGTAATCGAATTATACAATTAAATAAATTTCAATGGCACATGTATAAAGACCTAGGAGATATCCAAGAAAATCCTGTCTATTATCCGTAATAATCTACAAAATTGAACGTAGACCTCGTTACAAGATTTCGCTACAGGACTGAAGTAAATTCACGATTAAATGAGTCTATTATTCACAGAACCTTCGAAATGAAATACACCGATGGAAAGACATAGGTAACCAAGTTGTGGATGCGTAGAAACCATTGAGATGTACGGGACAAGAAAGTAAAGTTCGGATCGCTGTTGGTGGGCCGGGGAAAGGGAGACTGAGAAACGAAGAGGGGGAGAACGGTAGCAGGGCAGTCTGCATGAGTGAGTGAGCAAGTGAGTGAGTGAGTGAGAGAAAGAGAGAGAGAGAGAGAGAGAGAGAGAGAGAGAGTCACCATTTACATAATATGAAATTCGCTCTTGAGGCCGGGCCATTGTTTGTGGTGAGAATATATTCCAGGAACGGAAGAACGTTGAAACACGTAATCCGAGGATAATAATTGCCTTCTCCTACCGGAATTAGGCAACGTTCTCTTCCTCCCTTTCACACGGTCCTCCGCCCTCCGATCCCGGCTCCCTCGAAAATCGCAACATAAACTATGACTCTATCAGTATCATTCCCTTCCTTTCCCCCCTGCTTGCTTCGATCATTCCGTCTTGAGTTTTACTAATGAGTAGTAATAAACGATCAAGTAAGATTCAATTGAAAAATGTACACTGAATGGAATAAGCTCACTTGTTTGTAGTTAAACTTTTGTTATTTTAAATAACATTTCAGACATGTCCGTATGTTCTTTTTCAAGATACTTGTTAAAGTCTTTACAAGGACACGATATGAATATTCCGAAAATTATATGCGAAAACTTCCACTAAATTAATATGTTATATTTTGTGTTTAATGAGTTCGGGGGTGGACGAATTATTTTTTCTGAAATTCGAGTTACTTTATTCAGGAGTCATCGAATGAATTTGCACAAATTGGGAATGGCTATTCTTCGAACAACTGAATGTGTTTGGTATTTTATATTTTTGTATCGATGTAAGAAATAAAATTTTTGCGATCGATCTGTGCGAGGGTTATTCAGTCACTTTTGTCAAGGACAAGAAGAACGACAACGGCGAAAAGGAAAACGACGGGATCGAATCCTCTTGATGACGATCTGTGGGATCGAGCTGGCATTTTCTCGAAGATGCCGAGCTGCCTTTTCTCGTACCCTTTCGCCGCCAGTCGAAATTTTGAGGAGCTCCTTGACACTCTTTTGTCAATGGTACACCACTGTTGTCGTACTTTATAGTATTATATCTCTGCGCTTGCTATAAAATAGCATCTGGTGCTTTAAACCTTTTTCATGCCAGGGCAATTGATATTCCAAGTGTGTATATCTATGTGTATATGTTTATTATATCAAGTATTGTGTGTTGCCAGACTTTCATAAATGCACGTAGAAAATGTAAAATAAAATTTATGATTCGTACTGATTTATAATGTTTAATAGACATCAAAAATTTAATACATATAAGTGTAATATGTGAATCGTTGCGCATTCATATGACAAAGTGCTGTTTATAGTACGCGATATGTGTGTATTTTTTTTATAATTTCTTTTACAACTTTTATAATACATGTGTGTATGTGTGTATGCGTGTCTCATTTACAAAAAAACGTAATAGAAAAAGGGACATTATAAAACTAATAAAACACAGTGTTAAAATAAATAAATGAATTTTAAAAGTAGTTGTACCTTATTTTAATGCATTATTGGTTCCATTATTATATTTGATGTTAAATTATTGATATCAAATTTAAAAAATTACGCGCTGTAAAATGAACGGTTAACATGTTGAACTGCATCATGATTAACCATTATATTGTACAAAGCTTTACCTGTTCTAATATTCTAATATTAGTTGCATTTATAATATTTCAGACGTTATTGTTTGCGTATGTTACGTACTTTCGTTAAGTTCGATTAAGTGGGTCGATCATGTTCAAAATCGTATACCAAACAAAATAAATTAATCTTGTTATACCACAAACTACCAAGTCAAAGATATGCGAATAATACGATGTATAAGTGTTTATATATTTAATAAAAATAACCATCGGCCAAATAAACGTGTGCTGTTTGCTTAGAAACCGATTGCAAAAATGTGTCAGTCTGATTTAAATATCAGAACGGCTCAACTATATCACAATTTAAATTTCTGATATTTTATATGATGCATTACATATATACAAGCCACGAATCAAGCTTGAATGAGTATTTTAATTTTCAACGAGCAAAAATAAGATATGGTATAAAAATTACAATCTTTGAACAATTTACGTGGAAAGGCATTAGATAATCAAAAACCTTGTAGAACATACAAATTTTTTTTCTGTTTTGCTCTATTTTCATTCTAAGAAATGTATCGACAAGTTCTAACTGCGCATATGTACAACTCTACGGAATTTTATAATTTCTTGTTAGAGACAAAAAGTGAAATAACAAGCGAGGAACTTTTAGAAAATTTAAGGATAGATGCGTCTTCCCTACTCGTTTTTAGAAAAAATAAAACTATTAAAGCAGGGAAAATCATTAGTAACCTAACAAATGCAAAAAAAACCGATTCATACAAATTTAGTTTTAAAACACCCTTTCAGGTTGAGGAGCAATACTTTTAATCGTGCTAAAACAATACAAATACTGTTCTTCAAACAAACAATAAATATGTGTACCTAAATAATAGTTTATGTAAGACCTCGATCATTGTCCCGTTAGATTATTATGACAGCGCTGTGCCACTGACACTTTATGTCAATCGTCGATGTTCACCAAAGTAGACAACGTCTTCATTCTCCGTGCATCGAACCACTTTTGTCTTTTTTTCCCCTTGAGGCTATTTGATGTTTTGACTAAAAACTGGAATATTTGACACAATATTTGATGGTATCATCCATTACTACGTAATTCATTGTATATAATAGTGATCACATAGTCTACTAACCCTGGTGCCGTAGTGGTTATATACCTATATTTCTTACTCTTGAACTTATTATATGAAATATACGTTTTAAATGCATATATTAAATACGGTAGTGTATATCATTGGTGATATAAACAGCATGGCATGTGTTAATAGGCCAGTATTATTAGATTATTATTATAGATCAATGGCCCTGGTCTAGTGTATTGTAAATTGAGAAACGGGGTGGCAAAAGGACGATTCGCCGGCGTAGGAAACGGAGAAAGCTATTCCTCTCTCACTCTGCGGCTTTCCCCTGGTGCATCGTAAATCCCGCAACAATCTTTTTCCCGGGTAATTAAAAGCCGCCTCGAGAGATCGATGCTCAGGTTCCTCGATGATTAATCGCGATTACTCTTCGCGAAAGTCCCCTATTGCCTCGAGGAATCCGCTCAGTCACAAAATGTTAACACTATTCCTACCAGCCATTTTCTAGAAAGATTTAAGTGTACTCAATATATCCTTAAAGAAAAAGAGGATGAAAGAAAAATGTCAATGGATTGATTTATCAATCCGTAAGCTGCGAGAAAATCATGAAAAATCTCAGAAGTGACCGCGCCTCAAAATTCTACGATTTTTCATGAAATTACTGACCGGTCATTTGACCAATCGTGGTAGTAATAGTGTTAAATGACAAATTTTTTATCCAGAAATATATGCAGTATATTTCACAAAAGTTTCTGAAATAGTAATAAAGAATAACTCAGCTCTTCGAGTCCTCGATACAAACATTCGAATATTAAACAGAAAAATTTTTGTACGAAAATATCCACCATGCTTTACAACAATTTGTAAGGAATACTGCAGATTCAAGTAAGGAGAAAATTCTTGAAAAAAGACTTCGCTACTACAAACCCCCTAATCCAAATATTTCTAATTTACCTTTGCCTACAGTTCTATAGAAGTGTAGCCTTTGTAATTCAGATTCACAATAATTGTAGAAAAGGTCCACAAAAAAATATCCAGATACAGAATTTTTCAATCTAATTTCTAGTCTAAAAACCCCAATTGCAATATTTCTAATTACTACTACACTCGATTCGAAATCCAGATTTTTCAATTCAGCTTCACAACAATCGAGTAGAAAATCCTTAAAAAAATGTTCAAGCGTCTGAAACTTCACAATTAATTTCTATTCCAGTTTCAATACCCCACGCTTCCATTCAAATCCAAACTTTGTAATTTAGCGCCACAAAAGGAAGAGAGAAAGCTCTCGAAGGATCATCCGAGTCCAGGGCGAAGATGGAAGCTTCCGGCGGGATCTACCGGAAGTTAGGAATACTCACGTTCGTCAACAGCTCCTCGATCTCCTCGATTTCCTCAGGATAGCGACCAGTAGGATTCTCACATTCTCCGTGCATGCACACGCGTGTTTTTCCTCTCTTAGATCTCTCGTCTTCGCGGTAAGAAAAAGGGGGAGGAAAAAAGATTCTCTTTTTAAGGGAGAAAAAGAAGGAAGCGAGAGCGGCGAGTTAAAGGGGAAGAACGAGATTCGCGGCGTGGACAAGCACTGAGGAAAACTTCCCGAAGCAGCCCGACGAGTCTTCTCGTGGCTTATCCCCACTTGGAGTCCCGAGGACTTTCACCCTCTCCAGGACCGAATTATCTGTTTTTAATACTAAAACTATTCGCTACGACATATTAAAATGTACTATAAAGGTCTATAAAAGAAGAGTGTAAAATGAGAAGGTAAATATCTTGCAACAGGATCTGTGATTTGTGAAATTGCAGAAAAATGGTACAGTTTTCCCAAAGATTCACTGTCATAAATATCAGAATTGTTTTTAGAAGAAACTAGGAATTGGCCATTTTGATTGCTTCAAAAGTTTTAGGGTTACAAATAAAGTCGATGTAATTACTATTATACTATAGACAAGTGTTTGAGGCATATATGAATCAAACATCGTTCTTTTTAGTATTTCGGTAGAGCAAATATGAATATTGATTTTACACTCCGCTATTCTTGCACACATAGGTACATATAGGTTGAAATGTGAAATGAAATCTACGGTACATATTTATTTTCCATTCTTATCTCACTCTATTATTTATTTTTGTAAAACTCAGTTTTCAATAACTACAATGCATTTGTTTTATATTTATGTAAAATAATTGTAATGTCAGGTTGTTTGCATTACAAAAAAGAAACAAAAAAGAATAACTGGAATTAGAAACTCAGCAGGAGAAAAAAACTATATAAAACTGACAATGATTTCTAAACGTATTTTTACCTCGTTCTAATGCACGTTTTACAATGTAATGTTTTTATTTTTTAAATTAAAAAAATTACGCATTTTGCGATTAACTATTGAGCAAACTAAGCACGTGCTTAGGGTGTTTGAAGAAAGGTACACCGCAGAGGACACTTTAAAACACTGTAGGACACTTTCAAGTTACAAAATTTTATAAATCATTATATACTTTGATACTTTATTTGAGATACCAAAATTTGATGTTACAGATTAAAATATCTGGTATTCTAATTACTAAATTGCTTATAGAATCACTAAAATCCATGGTGCGTAATTTCATCAATTTTAAAAATAAAAATAAATTTAAATATAAAATGTGTTTTATAACAAAACATAAATAATTTTTTAAAGAAATGTTTAGTTTTACATTGTTCTTTCATTGAATTTTTATATCTACTTCATTAGTTTCGTTTTTTGAAAATAAAAAACATCTATAGTTATCAATGTTTTGTATTTGCAAACAAGATATATTACAAACGCTAAAAGATATAAAAATGAAGAAATAATAAACGAAATGATTAAAAGTACAAATGTTTGTGCCTGTATGTGTGTGTGCTATGGAACACAATTATAAATAAGAACGTAGTAGATTTTGTTTTACATTTTGTACAAGCATATATGTAAAAGTAGTAGCGTGTAAATCGATATATATATATGTTCTCCATACTAAAATATTAGGAAAAACAGTATTCGATCCATATATGCATCAAGACACACCATACGGTTAGTAAGTTTAGGGCCTGTGAAGACCTTAATTCGGCCCTGACGCTCTCCCTTCGAGTACGACCTCTGCCTTTTGCCCCTTCTCTCCTTTTCCCCTTTTTCACTGAGCAAATCATTCTCTCATCGGGTACGTGTATCGCGGTCATCCTCGAGTCCAATCAGATAATTCCGGTATCGTCCATCCGGAGCTTCCTTTCCATATTTGAAGGTCCTTTCGCGGATAATTGAGTGAAGAATGCTTTCTCAGGATCTTACAAATAATAACCATACAATTTATCATTAATTAACGTAATTCATAACGACCTATTTGTACTGATAACGCATAACTATCTATGAATTAACTCGAAATTAATTTTTTTTGGCGTATCGACATTCCAAAAAAAAAAATAACTAAACCGATTCTGTATATTTCCTTTTTCTCTTCTTTCATTTTATTTTCCTCGGTATATTATATTACTAATCAAATGTATTCTGATTCATTTATAAATTGTTATATACTATTAATTTAATTAATCCGCCTTTTGAGGTTGAGACGGAAGATTTCTTTCTTAATGAAAACTCTCGAACGGAGACTTCTTTTAGAATAGTATTTGGGTCAAAAACTTCTTTTTTAGAATAATACGTGGGTGTAAGTTTCTTTCCATTTAATCAATTTGTAGGTGGAGAGTCCTCTATTTAGAACATGAATTCTTAACCTGGAGTGTACGGACGCCTCACAGTCCGCGATGATACACACAAATTCAATGAATTGTTGCACGGCCTCTTTTGCGAGGTAAAGGCAACTGACATGGCGGCCTCAGATAGCAGAAACCTGATTTGTCGACTCAATTAAAAATACACGTGCGATATTTAAAGTGTGTATGAATTTATAATTAATTATGGAAAATACAATACGCACTGAATTGATAATTATACACGCAATAAGGAAAAACTGTCCATAAAAATCAAATTAGTAATAGAGTCAATAAATCAGGCTCGGTTAATCGTTATCATTTGAGACCGCCATATGTTTATTCCACGATCTCTTTGCCCCGTGGTTAGTCGTAGGGGGACAATTTATTAAATTCATCTGTTCATCCTAAAAAGACATATACATATATATATATGTATATACATACATATATACATATTTTTGCGTAGCATACTGGCGTAATATACATACGTAAATATTTATGCTAGATCATTGAAATGGAGAGTAGAATAATATATTTTAACGGGAAAAGTATTCTAACGAAAGAAGTAAGCGACATACCCCTCTTCGAATTGTAAAATGCTTCCGTAGAATGTACTTGACACGAAGAAGCATGGGCGTGTAGTGCGTTAGTTTTTCATTAAGTTAAAATCAAGGAATTTGTTTAAACCATCACACTCTCCGCTTACCCGTTTGATGCGCGAAAAACAAATTATTGTAAATATGAGGCGTGTTTTATGGATTTTGAAGATTATACAGAAAGGTGTCCGAATTGTAGAGAAATCCCTACAGAAAGATCGACGAGAATTGTCGGTCCATCTTTCTTCTTGACTTTCTAATACACTACGAAAGGAGACAAGTAAATGGTTATCGCTTTATAAAAAGCAAAAACATTTTTAGTCACACAGTGAGAACTAGCGATTTATCCTATATGTGAGATGCAAGAGTGTGCGCATGTGTGTTAAGTATGAGTTTTGTTACAGGACGGCCGTGTGTGAGATACGAGAATTGTATATGCGTGTATATGCGTGTATCCCTACAGGACGACAGTGTGTGGGATTTTCTTTTTTGTAATTCATTTTTGGCACCGACTGCTAAGCTCGTTTAGCCTAGGACCCACTGTTTAACACGTTAAGCGCCACGCCGGTTTTACGTATCGTTCCGTTCACGCCACAGTTAGCCGTCAAGCAAGCCACTTGGAGCCGCTTGTCGATAGGCGAGCCAGAGTATAAACAGATGGGTCAAGAGACTTTTTTCAATCACAATAAATACGGTTTTAGATTCGTATCCTCAGTTCGATTATAGTCTTAATGCTATAATATAAATTCACGAACGTTAAGTTCAAAGATGCCGAAAAATTTGATGCGAAAAGTTACAACCTTCTGTAATAAATGTACAAGCAAACCTTACCTTTGTTTACCCCGTTTTATTAAATTACATTTACCTTTTTAATATGTTGAGTGCCAAGCGAATTTATAAGGAAATCCCTGTCGCACTAAACTTTTCATTCAGGCCGCGTCAGTCAGCGCTGACTGACAGTGTATCTATAAACAGCGCGCGTGGCCTCAGAGGAATTTCCTTATAATTCGCCTGGCACTCAACATACTAAGAACATAAATGTAATTGATTAGAACAAAGTAAACAAAGGTGAGGTTTGCTTGTATATTGATTATAAAAGGTTGTAACTTTCCGCGTTAAATTTTTCGCGTCTCACTTATTTCACGTGTTAAGGTGGATTTCGAACCTCCAGAGCTACGGTATACATATCACATGGAAATGCCAGAGGTGATTGGGCGGGATTCGAACCCGGCGCGGAAATCCGAGCCTCTGTCCACTACACTATCGTGACTCTGGCGCGTGGGATGTGAGGACCAAGTATGTGAGTGCGTGTGATTGCAGCGACTCCCGCGCACCGCCAAAAAACAGAAGAGTGTAAAAGTGAGTGTGAGCGTAGGCGAGTTCTGAGAGAGTTGTGATTGGGTATCGTGATCGTTTCGAGTTATTTCGAGTTTTGTTACGTTGTAATTGTTATTCTTTGTTAGCGTATTATCGTTATCCTCTATTGGCTTGTTATCGTTGCTCTCTATTGTTATTCTCTGTTGCTATTAGAGAATCGTGCCATCGGAACTCATCGAACGATCTGCGACTTCGCAGAATATGATATCCCACGTATAATTAAGGGGTATGATCGTCCATTCAGGAAGACGTTTTCTCGTAGATTAAACGCATTAAACCACTTAACTCGTACCATATTTCCCTAAATCTGTCACACGCAGCACGTGCTTAAAAGTTTCCACGCCATTCAAAATTTTAGGTCCCTGATAATTAAAAGTAAACTGTACGAGTAGTAGAAGCAAGAATAACAACCGTAATCTTGAAATAACCGTTTTGGTTATGAGACACTTCGGGGTATCTTAAAGCCAGCTAAAACCCGTAAAGCCTTTCAGAATTTTAATGAAACTTGTAAGCACGAACCTTCCTGGAGCACGAACCATCAAACAAAAAAAAAAACAAGGACGCGCATTCCAATACACCATAAAAAGCGATCAAACTTTTTATTACACTCCCCCCGTCCAGCCACGATGTTACTCATCAATATTCAATGCCTAATTCAAACAGCAACTTCCGTCGTTTTCCAGAAACGTGTCGCGGATGGAAAATGTTTGCACATATTTATGAATACCGTCGGGGCAAACGTGATTACGCCGTACAAAGCCCCAGTCCTTTTGCTCGTGGGTCCATTTCTAAACACCGGTCCTCGCGACTCTCGCATATTTCTCGTCTTCGACGGCCTTCTCCTTCCGCTTTCCTCCTCGCAGCCCGTCTCTCCACGCGAATCCGATTCCCTGCAAGGTGAGGAAAACTCGGTGGCCGCGCAGGCGGCTGGCTTGTGTATTATGCTGAGATAAAAACTTTGCTACTCATCGCCAGGAAATAAAATGAACGAACCGGGGGTGTCTCTCTCTCTCGCTTTCTCCCTTTCCCTCCCTGCCTCACTCCCTCTCTTCTGCTGCGTAAACTAAGTTTAACTTAACACGAACGTATAACTGCAGCCAGGGCTCCTGGGTGGACTTTTCCTGGGAGTACGCGAAATGAATCCGCGCTTCGTGCCTCGTTTCGTCGGGCGCCGGTAGAATGTAACGTTCCTCGGGGCATCCCGATTTCCAGGTGTCGCGCCATTTACATTTTACCGCCAGTCAGATATCATTTACCTCCGGATCCGCGGATCATTTCAGTTTTACCGCGCCGCTCTGGGATCGTTTGCTGCGCTCGCCTTTACTCCTTTGCTCGGCTCTTCTCGATATATAATTAGACGAACGCAGGAAAGAAATTGTGATCGAGGTACAGAGGGTAAAGGGAAATTAAACTGTGCAACGATCACTTTAGTAACTATAAGCGATTTGACGTTAATCTCAAGTTCATTTTTATAAAATGTCGTGGCTTTAGTGATGCTGCTCTCTAAAGACTGCATGTGATAACAGTTTTAGCCCTTTAGCGTTTTCGGAATATCTAGTATAATTTCTAATAGAATTGTATCGGTGCAAAGATATTTTCTGGGATCGTGAAATCCTTGTTCTTGCTATTGTCTGTGTGGTTTGTTATAAAACATCGTGATGTTAGTATCGATTAGTATTAACCGCTTGACGCACAAATTTGATACGCCCAAGAATACTATTTAATTTGGCTCAACTGAACAGTTATGTGCGAGGTAGGAAACAGAATGTTTTATTTTGAAATTTGAATTGTTGTATAACATTTAATCAGGTTGATACATAATGTTAATGGAGAACGATTATTTATCATTTTCACTAAACTCAAACATTATTTAGTATGGCATTCGCCGTGCGATAGCACTGCTGTACCAAATGTGCTTTCAATGCGCTTCTTTCTGATTTACGCCGGTTAGATTTGTGTGGAATAGACTAGGGCTGCATACCAAAGGTACTGGTCGATAAAATGTCAAGCGTGGGAAAGATCGCAGAAACTGGAGAATGTGGAAGTGCTCAGGTGGACGTTGGTATAAGCTCAAGCACGTCTAGAATGACTTTATCCAAACGGAAGTCACGGCGATGGAAGGCACGGGACGAGAATCCAGCGGAAAACGTGACTTCGAAGATGTAAGTTTAGCACTCTGCAACCGACTTTTCTCAGAGACTTTGAAGCTTCGATCGGACTTTAATCTCTTCTTTTTTTTGGATCATCGACTGCTCTTAACCCTGTACATACGGCTATGGCATTCACCAATATACTTCCTGTGTAGAGATATTCGAATAGTCGATATTTAAATATATACTGCACCACGGATAAAGCGTGATATTCGATACTTTGTCACGTAACGTAAATTACGAGTGAATTGTTCGCGAACAAAGCAGAAAAATTGGCACCGACGGAGGTAATAAGCTACGCCGTGTTGTACTGCAGTTGTAAAGCAGTGCAGAATTTTAACAGGTGACAGTAATATTAAAGAGTTAATAGTAATAATACAGTAGAATCAAAAGAGTTTAAAGTCTAAAAAGAGGTTGGATATAACCAGCCGATGATCGGCGAATGCCTTCTTGATGTGCGATAATCAACAAATCTGGAAAGATAGAATAATTGACTTAGGACAAAGAACATAAGCGGGAAGTTACCTCGAAGTCCTCCTGGATTATAGAGGATTAAAGTAGGATTACCATACTTTCCTTTCGACAAAAAGTAAAAAGAAAAAAAAAAGCTATATTCAAATATCTAATAAAATAATAATAATTAAAAAAAAACGTGCAGAACAGAAGTGCCAAAGGTAAAAATCCGAATGTCGTTGCATATTTAGAAAATCCAGCTGGATTGAAATTTAAGATCTAAAAAAGGTAAAAAAAAGTTGTGCTCTTTTGAGTGGAGGGATCCGCAGATAAAGGGATGTACGGTAACCTTAATTAAAGGAAGATCATCGAAAGAAGCGTTGTCTCGAGAAGGGAACGAAGTTGGATGGGTCAGTAAGA
The DNA here is from genome assembly GCA_038496175.1 of Ampulex compressa. Lineage (NCBI taxonomy): Eukaryota > Metazoa > Arthropoda > Insecta > Hymenoptera > Ampulicidae > Ampulex > Ampulex compressa. Next base: position 54,398 of record JBCFXI010000647.1, read on the forward strand.
TCAGTCATGGCCGCACGAACACATTCCCCAGAGGAGAAAAAGTTTCAGGAGTGGCGCAGATTAGTATCTTCCGCTCGGTCGTGTATCGACCGGCCTCGCCGCGTTGCCCGCGCAAAACTGCGCTTGCTGGCCCTTTCTTCCTTTTGCTCTTATCTCGTTTTCCTCCCACGCCCCCTTTCCCATTTCCAGGACCGGCCGTTTAGCCCCGCAGAATTTCCACTTTGGAAGAATAAGGAAATACGCCGTGGCCCTCGACGCACCCTTGAAGGTAAGTCCAGGGTTTATTCGAACGTCGCGGTGTCAACGACGAGAAATTCCTTGCTACGCTTAACCCTTTGCGCTCAACGACTTCCTGTCCGCGCGACAGTGCAGATGGGAAGTTTATGTACGGTCGATTCCCATACAAGGCAAATTCCTATAACCTGGCGAAGAAATCGAGAGCGCAGTTTTCATATAACGCGATTCTTCGCATAGCAACGCCACGTAGTAAAATACAGGAATGACTCGCACTTGAGAATTCAATCTGCTTTTTAATTTCTTCGACACTAAACCTACCAGCCACTTTCTGATTATACTTATGTGCACGTATATCCTGAAGAAAAGAGAGTATTGAGAAGAGATGTCGGTAAATCGATAGAATGATTTACGCTCTGTGATTAAATCATGGAAAATCTCAAAATATGCCCTCTCACGAGATACAGCAATTTTTGTGAGAAACGACTGAGCGGTCATGTTGACCGCTTCGGTAGGTTTAGTGTTAAACGTATCTCTTTAATCACCTGCGTATGTATCCCACTTATGTATTTAACATATCTTTCTGTTTGGTAAAGTATAAAAAATAAGAGTTGACGTAGCAATGATTGTCTCAAACGTGTTACTGTATATAGCAATCGTTGCGCGAAAGAAATAGCCCAGGCACGATTTCTATAACGCGAATTAATCGCGTTATACGTAAGTCTGCCGTATTACGAATTAAGATGAGAGTCGAATAAACGTACCGTGGGGACACTTGAAAAAATCAAATATTTAGGCGCCAGCCTCGAGTGGTTTGTTTGCGGTGCACGGGGGCGAGCGTCGGACAGTGGACAGTGATAGTATTACGCGAATGCACGGGCAAGGTAGGTGGCTGCGAAGAGGACGTAAAGAACGAGTTTTGGTCAGGCCTCGCTCGAGAGGAGACGAGCCGAAATATTGGGTCCATGCATAATTTCGAAGCGCTTTCTTTCCAATGGAAGTTTGTCCATAGAAAGGGGAATTCCATAATGTTTTATAAATAATTTTAAAGCCCCGGCATTGCTCTTGCATACCGTCTTTAAAGTCTTTTTTTTTCCTTTTTACTTGAATAATCCTTTTCAGTCAAAGAGTAAAAACTGTGCACATTATTTCCCTCCCTCGAATGAAGAAACCACTTTCTTGTCGCACTCCTGCCAATTGTATACCATCTGTGCACGCAACAAACGTTTCTACTCGCTTAAGTTACAATAATCGATCGAACCTTGATTGAACTTTAGCAAAGACATACGTCGAGAAAAAAACTTCCTTCTTCCCCTTTGACACTTCATAGTTTTTAATCCATGGCCGGGTAAAGAAGTTTCGAATGTATAGAATCTCAGCATTCCTCTGGCTGTCAGGCATTTTTGGTCGTTTTACCAATCGAGAGCTCGAATTTGAATCGAGTATTCTGAATCGAAATAGCGAGAATGTGTCTAGCGCCAAAAGGTTCGCCGCAGATCCAGTCCTCTCGCTTCTTTATTCCACACCTTGCCTCGTTCTTTTATGTATATTCCAGGAGTATAGGGGGCAAAAGGTTATCGTCGTCGCGTTTGCCGGAGAGAGAAGAGCCCAGGAGAAAGAAAACCCTGTGCGAGAGCGCACCCGGATCGTTCTTATTTGCAGTTGCAATGCGAACGTCGCGGCCCGCGAAGGTACATAGCGGATTCTTTTAATTACCACTATGCAGATATCGCGAAGTCGCTGTTTTCCTTGCTTCAAACGTAAATCGAATGCTGCATAGGAGAAAGAAATATACGTTCGTTCAGAAATTATTCTACCGTTTTATAAGGAAATAATTTATTACCTAATAATATAAGGCAGAACATTCTTCATTTTATATTATTTTATAGAATTATGTATACAGTTAGAGGACGATCGAAGATCGAAGACCAAAACATTTGACATATTAGGTTTCGTTTTTGTACAAACACTGCCAGATAAAGCAGCCGCGTACAGATAGCGTAAAACACTTTTAGGACAATCTAATAGCAAATTTTCGTGGAAAACAATACAAATTTTGTAGACATCGTGCAAAAACGCGATAAGTGCACCCGTGCGGATATTTGAGCATTTTCAGTCTTGTACCTAGCGTGCGACATGTTCGCGAGTATTTTTAAGTATAGAGGCAAGGTTAAATGAACGTCATAACCGTAAACTTTTGAAGGGAACGCAGAAGCATTAAAACAAAGTAGCAGCGGAATTTTAGCCCCTTGTAGGGTTTTAGTGCCAAACCTATCTGGTGTTTGGCTTTAACATTTGTAAGGGTTGTAAAATAGAAAACATAAGGTAGTGGCCTAGAGGAGTAATTAGGGAAAAACACTCAATTTTTTGTAACATAAATGTATTTCTTCCACGGTGCCTTAAACTCGACTCTTCTTCCTCATTCTTCGAACTAGACGGTCCAAATTCGACTGTACTCACAATGCCCTAGACAGTGCTCCAGTTACGCATTTTGCCATATACACAGATACACACACACACATACTTTCATACGTTTAAAGTCCTAAACACTTGAAATTCTTATGCGCCTTGTACATATTTTCTCAAGGCAGACAACGCTGCTGTCCGCCTCTAAGACTGCATTATTCTTAAGATGGATAATTTATATCCTACACTCGGCGCCTCTGATCCATACTCTTACACATTCGATGTAAAGAAAACACCGCTTGGTAGAGAAAGACACGAATACCGCGGTTAAATGCGAGGTCGCGATGGTGTCCTGATATACCGAATCGTTTTAACAGTTTTAAGCGACCGCGAAATTACACTCGCGCCTTCATTTTCGTTTTCCTCATTCCATATAACGGCATCGCCGTCTTATCGCTCAGGGGAGCAAAATTTCAATTTGCCAGGAGTGAGAAATGCGTGTAATTGTGGGAGAACGCGTGAAATGTATTTTCTCGAAGACCGGCATACATACGTACGTACGAGGTGTCGCGTTTTACGTTGCACCTCGAAATAGAGATGGAAACGCCACGCTTGAGATCGTGGATTATACAATTCGAATATACGGAGTGGTAATAATTTCTAATCTACCCGTATACACAGCGAAATATTACCTTGAAATTTGAAATCAAAAGGATAATTCCTTCTTCACTATTTTCCATCAACAAATCTTCGAATGAACAGAAGATATCAAGATACTTTGCGTCTTTTCATAAATTATAAATAGAAGAATACTCCAAATTCCAACGAAGCATTTTTCCTCTCGACACGAAGAAAGTGGAAATCGCACCGCAGTCGTCAATCGTTCGAGAGGCTCTCCCCGCTTTTCAATTTCTGAAGAGCGCATTCGGTTGTGATAACAAAGCAGGGAGAAAACGTTAGAACGGCGGAGGGCCGCAATTTGATCGGAATAGTCCCAGGGAGAAATAGTAACCGTGGTAGACAGCCTTCCGGATCCTTTCGCTCTTGTCTCGCTGTCGGTCTGAAGACCCTCTAAGACTCCAATCTCGCGTAAACCAAAGACACGGCAGGCGTCGGGATGTCACGTCAAGTGCAGAAAACGGAGGTGCGAGTGGAATTCGGTTACTTCCCCGAGGCGCAAGCTTAATCTCGTGGTTGCGTTAATCGAATTACAGTCAGAACTCGGCGCGTGGTAGACTTACTCGTTAAATTGTCCCCGGACGAACTTAAAATCCTTTTTAACGGCACGATTAATCCGACACGGCGCGATTAGTCTTCCTTCTGGCTAACATGGCCTTCCACGATTAAAGCCTCCTCTCATTTTCCTCGTTGACCGTGCACGGTAATATTACGCGGCTAGCAACGTATGCTCTCGTTTTCTACGTCGCAGCATATATTTCATTTAGTAAAAAAGATAGAATTCTGTTTTTACGCCTGTCTGAGTAACGTTTCGTGTAAAGAAGGTCTGTTGATGTTTGGATAGATTAATGCCGACGTCGGTATTTCTTCGTTTAAATAAATGATTATTCGATTTCTGAATAAGAACATCTTTATCTGTTAATTGAATAATTGATTTTAGTTTATTGTATCTTTACGAAATGGCAATCAGGTTGAGATACAATTAATTCAGGATAAAAAGCGAACACCACTTGTTGCTGATATTAATTTTAAACACGAATAATCAGATTTGTAAATACTAAAGGGTAAATTTATTTCACAAGTGCGATTATTTCCCATTGATGGTTATAGTAACTGACTTTAAAATACATTTTGTAATTGTCAATAACGACATTTTTTTGATAAAATTTTCATAACGCTTGAAAAGTTTATAGGATTTTATTTGAACTTATAGGATTTATTTGACCAGTGATGTGCAATAAACGTGTACGTACCTCTTGTTTAAAAGTTCGTTTTTGCTAGATCGTCGAAAGATCCAGCCACAACGTACCGTGCGTTCCAGTTGAGTAAACTTTCTCAAAGGAGGAATAATATATAATTTCACCGTGTGTTTCTTGCCCTTAACTGTTACCCGAGTTTATCCAGCGGAATGTAAACAGTTTGTACTGCCGCTCTGCGCAAAGAGTTCGAGTTGGAGAGACAAGTTTCCGACAAATCGCCGAGGACTTTGATTTTTCGCCAGTTACCGAAGTCAGGCAAAATTTCTCCGTATCTCCATACCTTTATCTTATTTTATACAGCCCAAACATAGCGTTTTATATTTGTTATATTACGTATGCTTATATCAAATAGCTTGGCGAAAAGTATATGCTCTATTAATTAACCGTGTTCAATGTAATTACTTGATTTATGGATCAATAAATTACACTAATTTAAAGATATTGTTACGGCATACAAATTTTTAAATCTGATTTCTTTATTCGTTCAACAGAATAACCGTTAAAGTTGCTAAAATACTTGATTATAATCTCTCATACCAGTATCAAAATCTCCAAGTATCAAAATTCATGGCGGTGCATCATCGAAGTATTTCCATCGTCCTCTCGTGGTGGACGATTAAATCGATCTATTTATCATTCCTCATTACTCCATTTTCTTTTCATAGAACATTCCAAATATATAACCAGTCAACATTAACGCCAAATCTTATTCGTATTGATATACACCACATATACTAAAAACAGATGGTAAGAAGGAAAAACTATTAATACATCAATAAATTTACTTACATATTACAATCAAAAATCGAAAAAAAAACATCTGCGCAGAAGTTCGCTCTTATCGTATACCAAGAATAGAAGGCAAGAAAGAAAAACTATTAATACATCAATAAAATGCTTTTCATGTTACAATAAGCATATAAAAAATCTATTAAAAAAACGTCCCCGTAGAAAATCGCGTACTTACCGTACCGTACAACATAGTCAAGTAAAAACCCCTCCGTTGTATCGACCAATTCAAAAATTCTACCTTCAAAACCTAAGCAGCCCTCCTCTCGGCGCTCCCCGTATTCCTTGCCATGAAGCGTTCAGATTCGCTTAAGGGGTTTGCACGATTTTGCACTAATTTCTCGGCACGGATGGGCACGTGTGTGCCATAGGAGAATTTCAAGGGTCCGCATACGTGTTGTACAAGGAGCCAGGATAACCTTATGACCTCGGCGCGTTGGCAGCGACGGAGAGGAGCCGGAGGAGAAGAAGAGGAGACGTGCTTTCCCTCTCGGCCCGGCAAGACCGCAGTGCGGAGAAGCGTAAGGGCGGTTAATCGCACTTAGCCCCGCCAACACGACCTTGTGGACCGCCCTTAAGCATACGTGCTCACGCGGAATTGAAGCTTAAGGCTGTCAGGCTAACAATGCTCGGCCAGTGCCGGTTAACAATACCCCTTTTGCCGGGCCCTGGAAATAAGGTGGCGCCGCTCGAGGGGCGGGTTAATTGGAAATAACTGCGAATTTGGGATAATGGGGCCTTCAGCCGGGCCATTAACCTACCGATAAGGCTCAAGAAAAGTGCCATTACGTTCTTTGTGCCTGGAAAAAGTTCTCGATGGATTTATCGGTCATCTTTTTGGCAATGGTTGTAATGCTAGGGCAGGGGTTGGCGAAACGCGGCTCGCGAGCCGCATGCGGCTCTTTGGCTACTTGATTTTGGCTCCGGCACAAGTAATGACTATGTGCCATGTAATATTTTAATAATAGAAAATACTTTTTATGGATGAACAGGTTTATTGTTAATTGTAACAAGTATCTATTTTGTTTTTATTCGGTGCATAAAGTCGGAAAGCCGATTACTCAGAGTTGGTACATTGGGTTTTAGATTGTCAATAATGATAACGCAATATTTGAGAAATTATGAGCTCGTTTCATGAAAATTATACTTTCTGTATTACAAGTTCTTTATTTTAAATTTGTATAGGATATTTGAAGAATAAACTAGTAATAGAGGATTGATGCTCCTCTGCCAGTTTGTTATGTGATGCTGCAGAGAAAAAACAGCGCAAACCTCCGCAAGACCTCCGTAGGAATCATTCTTTAAACGTTGTGCATTTACAAATTTGACATAATAGTCGAGAAAAAAGGTAATCCAGTACATGGAGCGTGTCTAATCGTATCATATATTATTAGTTCCTAGTTTTTCTACAACAGATTTCTTGCAAATTTGGTTCTTAAGAAAAAAAAAAATGTTCTGCTGCCGTTTTTTGGCTCATTTGACTAATGAGTTTGCCAATCACTGTACTAGGGAAAACTCATACTTTGAATTGACGTCATCGTGTTTTTCGAATTTAGTTAATGTAGAGTTTTTGAAGCACAAACATTTAATTGGCGTGGAATTTTTTAAATATCGTGTATAATTTCGATATTTACTTATACTTGCTTGATCATACTATACATAATTGCAGAGAGAAGAAAAGTTTACTTTCCATTTTGTAATTTGCTATTAATTCTAGACCGTCGTGTTATTTTTTTTTTATACTCTGGCATTACGATCGGTCTCTTTTCGTTCGAAATCAAAAGTACCGTAGTTTAAATTTTGAGGGAGATATTACTTACTTCCAGTTTCTTTTACATTCTTTTTATACGTGATGGCTATAAGTGGGAGGACAAAATCGTAAATATCCCACCAAACTTGAAAAAGAATCTGAATCGCAGCAAATCTTACATTTTTACGGGTGCGTAAAGATTTCGCGTTACGAATGGAAATCGATTTTCTGTGGGCGTAATTGCTGTTGAAAAATAATGATGGTCTTAACGCTGCAAGCGGAGGCTTGAATTATGGGCCGTGCTTAAACATACGTGTAAATACGGGAACGTGGCTTAAGATCGTTACTTGGCGGCAACACGAGGAGCGTCCGACCATAAATTTGTCCCGCGCAGCGTTCTATATCACCCAAAGGTAGTAAACATCGATTTTTAATTATCGCAATCCTATTACCGGCTAACCATACCAGCAGGAGGACCGCTGTTGCGTTAACGAAATCAATTAAACGTCAGAACAACCGAGCCACAAATTTACGCAGCTACTAGTATGCCAGAATTCCAACTTCCAACAAAATCATCGTACAAGACAGGAGAGTATGCGACAAAATATGAACGATAGTCCCCGCAAAGCGCAGCAATATAAAAATATCGCGGTGCATACTTCAAATTAAACTCTACCTTACAAATTGAGGGAAAGAAATAACTTGCCTCTAATTTTTGCAATGAAGTTCGACAGCCCTTTTATAGTACCCGATATTCAATGGATGTTCAAGCGTGAATACGATTACAAAGGTACACGTACAGATGTACGTGTTTTCAAAATCCTAAATAAAAAAGTATATTAAAAAAATAAGGCAAACAAAGAAAATGAAACAATAGATCAAAAATTATACGAAGTCTCGGTCCAGTTACTTGAGTGTCTGTTTCTTTCCACACCATTTCGCTTAATACCATCTAACTCATCTCTTTAACCTTAACAATACTTTATTAATAATTCAACTTGCATTTTAGAATTCAGAATCTTTTTTAATTAGACTACACAGTAAGTGGACAAGTATTATTATCTCACACAAAAATAGTCGATTTAGTTAATTTAGCTCCATGAGACCAGCTGGAGAATTATAATAAACTCTATGCATACACTCGCTTACACCACACAAATCGCTACTCGTCATTAAAAAATATATACAATCAATTTAACCATTAAATAAATGAAGTAAATAAAAAGAAGCAAACGTCGATAAATCACAGAGTAATAGGATCGATACCTCGATCCTATATCTCCTTCACGATCGTCGACCAAAACGAATCCGAGATTCAAGGCAAGATTACTCCGTAACGAACACCGTGGAAACTTCTCCGATCTCCGGCAGATAAAAAGGGTCCCTATTTTAGGAGAAAACTTTGATATGTTTCGTCTCCTCGAATGCGGAATGCGCCGAGGCAGGAATCTGGTCGGAGTCAAAGGTTATCTATGAGGACCCAGGAAGGTGCAGTTCGTATGCACCCCGTGGAACGTTCCTGGGTGAACGTGACCTTCGAGGCTTTTCAAAAGCCAGGAAGACGATTGCGGTCGAGGGAGAATTCTCTGCTGGGCGAAGACGAATGGCGAAAAATCGGGGGACCTGGTGCAGTGCGATCGCTTCATTTTCCACGGGCTCGAAGGGATTGGAACGCGCCTCCCATTCGCGAAATCAGCGTTATTTTATCCCCGTGCCTTTCCCAGAATCCTCCCTACGGTAATTCGGCCTCATTCGCTTGGGTATAAATGGTACGACGACGATTGCTGGAAAATCGAAATACGGATAGGCCGATGGCGAAAGCGGTAAAGTGAATTTAGGTATCGAAGTCGCTCCAGAATCGTCGAACGTTTTAACGCTAAACCTAACAGCTACTTTCTGGACATATTTATTATATGTATATCAAATATATCCTTAAGACGCTCCGTACCACGCGTATCGTTTATGGCACACGTCAAGCTTGATCCTGAGGCTACGCGTATTGCAAACGGTGCACGCAACATATTTATTTTTTTAAAAAACGACTGGTCGAGCAAGAACTAGCAAAGCGGACAAAACGATTGGTGAGTCGTTTTTTAAAAAAGTTGCCCAACTTCGTGGAGGCGTACTTTCTGAGAATTTACATGATTTCATTGCAGTATGTAGAGATCACTACATCGATCATCGATCAATTAACTTTTCTTCCTTGTCCTCTACTTTTTTTGAAAATCAACCTGGTGCTTTAAATACGTCTGGAAAGTGGCCGGTAGTTCTAGTGTTAATATATTTTAACGTATTGGTAGAACATTTATGGTAAATATCGATCGGTGGTAGGAGATTGATTTATTACGTTATAACAGCCACTGGTACTGATTTGAACATCGATCGCGGGATTTGTATAAATAGGACAAGACTAACCCTTCTCTTTCTACATTTTTCGGAGATACAGCTTGATGTTATTGAGGGAATAACTGGTGTACTTATTGGACGTAGTATGCGTGTTGGAAAATTTCACAGTATTTTAACAACTTACACTCTAAGCTGCTGCTGATGTTCCAAGAGTGGGCCGAGCATAGAAGTTTTTCGACGTCGCTCGATTAACTTGGCAAGCATGAAACCCGGGGCGTGCAGTCGTAAGAAAATCAAAGTAACTCTCGGGGTTATCGAAATACTCTCCCACGGGCGTATTACTATATCGGGAATCGGCGGAATATATTCGTTTCCCGGAGTTTTATCTTTCGAATAAGTAAAGAAGATACGGCTCGTCGGTTTCTTTACGACGAAACAATATGATTTCCCCTATCGGCCCGAGGAGATTCTTCGAATATCAAAAACTACTGATTTGGAAGAAGGGAGGATCCGCCTGCAGAAAATCCACGAGCGGGCCATCGAGAAAAAGAGCTCTTCCCGTAGTTTCCCGTCGCTGTATATTTACGTGTACACACACGCGCCTGTATATATTGTATATATGGGCTTCGAGGAGGATCAACTCCTTTCACCATGCAGAATCCTGCATGAATTTATGCGAGACCACCGGCGTAGAAAAATCTCGCTATCGCCCTCGAACTGGAAACGACACTCCCTCGGAGTTCCCGGGACTTTACGCCTCCTTACGCTTAGCGCCTTCTTATCGCCCAAAGTTTTAATTAGTTTCACTAATTGAATTATTTCCCCGATTCCAGAGCCGCGCATTCTTCGGCCGCCTTGTTCTTACGTATCGTCTGGACGCTCGCTTCTTGCCACGATTCTCTTATACGTATCTCTCGCAAAAACCGCCGCTCCCTCCTTAATCTCGTTCGAACTTTAACCTCTCGGTACCGCTGTCGGTCCGTTAAAATTTCAAGAGCCGCAGAAGCGGCTGAAACTCAATTTGGCGATATTTCGTGGATCGTATTTATCGAGTGAGCCGCGGTTCGAAGCGACGAACGATTCGAGAAGCGCCTTCCTTCGTCCCTTCTCCGACGTATCCAGGAAAATATCGAGCAGCTAGGGGAGCTGTATTTCTGGTCTAACGCGAGAGTTTCGGTCGGAGGTGAGAGGAAAATCTTTGGATGTTCTTCGTTGGAAAAGAGGGGGCGGGGCGCGAAGCCCGGGAGTTTTGGTGGCACAAATCGATAGGCGTAACATGCATCCGAGGCAAAATGCATTAGCGACTTAAACCACGTGGGACCTTCGCCGTGCCGCTTCCATCATCTTCGAGTGGGAAGGTTGTTTCCTGATTTTCCTCGAGGTTTCACGCTTATCCGGATCTGCTTTCAGTTCTGCGCGCTCTTCCTGCGGGGAAAGCCAGCCCCGGGCCACTTTCCGTCTCCCTCTCCTCCTCCCGCTTTTTCTTCTTCTCCTCCTCCACTTTCGTCGCCACTGTCGTGGACAGACGCCTCGATACAATGGTCATAAAAGAACTAGAAATTCTACCCACCCTTTCGCTCTTCCCGTTTTTCCCCTTATTTCCGGCTTCATACACTTTTGCTCCACTTTTACGCCAAACGAGCGGTACCCTCTCGTACGAGATTAAGCGTAATTCAGAGTACGATCGAAGGGGAGGGGGGAGATGGTGCGCGAAAAAATCAGGGAAGAGAATGGAAGAGACGAAGTTTTCGCGAGGGGCGTCGTCCATGAGAAAATCGATTTTGGAGATCCGCGAAGCGAGGTCGCTCCTTGGGTAAGATCGATCTTAGACCAGGATTTCCGTTGTTATTTGTGTTGCAAAGTTCGTGCACGACGCCTGTGTTTGTCTTTCTGCCGGTCTTATTTTAGCGGTTCATTTTATTTAGACGGAACTCTATGTCTCGTGCAGCTCGTGGAGGCCCCCGGGGATTTTTATTTGGAGAATCGAGTTAGGGATTCTACGCGGAGGATAATGAGAATCCTTCTTGTTAGTGGAAGAAAGTACTGAGATAGTTCCGTTTACGCTTTGCTTGTAAAACCTTACGTGAGAAGCGATTATGCTATTTTCCAGATTCTTCGAGGTATTTCGCCGTCTTTTTTGTTGACGGTGCAAATAATTACATTTCGTCATGTACATTTACAGGAATAGGAACAGAAAAAAAAGAATATCTGTATACAACTTTGCTTTCGTCGGTTTTTTTTTCTAAATTCGAAGCTTTATTGTGTAAAATTGGTTATACATTTACGATTCAAAGTATTGTACTCGCACATTATTGGCCAGTTTTTTACGATAACGCCTTGAATTTCGGCGTTACGCTGAAAGTAAAGTTGCACACCTGTTATAAAAAATAATATTTAAATACATCACATTAAAACATATTATTATTTTTTCCTTCATAATAGTACATATTATGTATTACTGTTCGTTAACCGAAAATTAATTACGACCGATGTGATAGCTATATATAAATTTAATACGGCCGCAAAGGGATATATATATATGTTGTAACAATATGAAGGAAAAGCGTCAAATCCGGAACAAACTAATTTTGGTGGTACGAGAAGATATTGCCACCGCTGGAGAACATGGAGCGCAAACGGAAATATACATCTACGAAACTGCGCGGTGTTTGTTGCCGGGTAAACCACTGTGGGCCTGCAGCAGCGCGGTCATTGATCCCTTGGCTCGCGATTTTTCTCACCGCAGCATAAGTCAGAGTTGCCTCTTTAATTGTTTGTGCTATGGTTCGTGTTAAATGATATATAGACATCGACTGTATACATTCGATTTTTTTTCAATTTTAGGATATAATTGACGAGGTTACGTATACTGGTATTATAATCTTTATTATAATATCTACGATACTCACTCGTTATTAGAAATTAAGTATTTTGGTTCGTGATTTAATGTAACGTGAAAGATGCGATTTGCCATGGAAAGCTTAACTACGTTTGCTCGCGTGATTTAGCTGGCGCACCTTTTTGCAATAGAAGCTCCTTCATGGAATCGTTTGTTGAAAGTAGTCGAAGTTCTTCACGCGTAAAAATACTCCGTCAGAATTTCACTATTCCGCCGAGGAAACTCTGCGAATCTGTTGTCGTCGAAGTTAAGGTAAACAGATTTGGATGGCACTTCATCGCCTTTGATGTTATCCGATATACAAAAGTGCCGAATACATTGATTTTGAAAGTTACTAATATTCTGTCACACTGTTAATTATGGTATGATAGAGGAGTAGTAGTAGTAAGTTTCAAAGTCACTATTTTAATCCATTTTAACCACACTCTATTAATCGCATTAAAAATCTACTCGCTACTAAGTGTTAATTACTACTATTGTCAAATATTTATTATATTAGGTGATTTTACGTTGCATTATATTACATTAATCACATTAACCACATTGCATTATATCACATTAAAGATACATTTATTACTGGGTATTAATTACTGCTATCGCGTGGTATTTATTATATTACATTATTTTACGTTGCATTATGGTATATTGCATTGCAACATATCGCCAGTATGATGCTTTATACCGTTCCAGCAATCCTGCTAAAGAGGGTGTCGTAAAATTTATAAGGTTTCGAAGCACTGCCGTTTTAGACGTGTAACTTGACGTTAAAATAGCCGGAGGCGTTGTCGTCCCCGCTGCCGTGCTGCTAAAATAATCCCAAGGGGAGAAGAAGTCAGCAATAACCGGCGCTGGAGGGAGGGGGAGAAAAGCCAGAAAAGGAAATTCCACACAACCACCTCCAGCAATTTCGAGTGGAGGAATCCAGAAGTGGCCAAAGGTACGCGAAAGTTCTTTTTTCCTACCTCTTACTCCCTCTTTCCTATTTTTTTTTTATCGTCCCCGTATTGCTTCGCCCGCGTCGTTACAGGACAGGGCGTAAAAGTAAACGTAAACGTACGCGCCACTAAAGCTGCAGATGTTTACAACGTGATTACGAAATTACAAAGGCAGGGCAGAGCCGGTTATGCGCGTAAATCTTAAACAAAAATCAGCTTTCCACGGTTAAAAGTATGGAGGATAGTCCATGAAAAGAAATCAATCACGATTCAAAACTGTTAATGAATATATCAGACTTTCTTTGCAAAAACTTCCTTTGTCCTCACCCTCGAGCGGAGCGTCTTTTTATGCGAGGTGCACGATTCGAGTATTGTTCGATCGAGCTATGTATGTGTATAGATGTACGCGTGATAAGTAAACGTTCGATATTTCCAAGAGAGACGTCACAGTTTATACGTTGCTGATCCCTCGTGTACAGCATGAATGACGTTCATTATCTAATAAACGAGGAGAGATAGATTGCTCGCGTGTGGGAATGAATAAATCCAAAGCGTGCTTGGCGTGGACAGATATAATATTGCAGCAGCGGTTAAGAGCTTAAGACGATAAACCTTGGGTAAGAGTATCATTACTCGTTTCCGTATAACCACCGGCTGCCGTTTATCGTTGCAACAGCATGTGAATACGTAACTCTTTCACCGGTGGAATCCTTTATCGCGCACGTAAAATTCCATACATAATACTTTCTTCGTAAATTGAAAATTGTCATTATCAATCCTATCGGAAAAAATACCAAGCCCGTGGCTCATAATCGGTTCATTACCTGCAATTAATTTCTAGACGAACGAATCAAACTTTTTTTTGATATCAGCATACAACTTTGATACTACGCTTCGAATTGAATCATTAAATCGTAGCATAAATAAATTCGATTATATTCACTCGCTTTATTTGCTCATAGTCGAATCTATTTATATTACAACCCAATAGATATATCGGAGATCTAGTCAAACCTGCAACGGCCAATTAATTCGTCGTTTCAAAGTAAAACAACCGTACCAGCCTCTCTTTCCATGTACACAGTCAAATCAATTCCGAACCTTCTGACGGATAAACATCGAATGCCGCAAAGTACCAGATAAGCGCTCCTAACTATAGGGCTTGGAATTTGATAAACAGAGTGTAGAACCGGCGCAAAACATTTCGAGTTAAATCACTTGTGTATATCGCGAAGTCAATAAGCCGATAAGCTGCACCAGTCTCTCTCTCTCTCTTTCTCTTTCTCTCTCTCTCCCTCTCTCTCTCTTCTCTCCTCTCCTCGCTCCGGTTGGCTCGAAAGGCGGGCGTCAGAGACAAAGGTGCAAACCGCAGGAAAGGGAAGAGGAAATCCGTGGAAGGGTGAATTTCACCAGGCAGGGGATGGGGTATGAGAGGGAGCGGGGGTAGAATTTCGGCGGCAAGAGCAGTACGCGTCGAGGGTGCACTCAATTTTCGCATTTTCCAGGGAAGCGTTGGCAGTACTGTTATTACAGCGATATTTCTCCCCCGTCTGATGCGAAGGAACGGCGTTGTTCCGCCTCGATTACGAGTCAACGCGGAATTTGTCGTAAGCAATTTCCACAACGAGCAACGCGCGGTGGAGAGCGAACGAGCGAGGAAGGGAGAGCGAGCGAGCGGCGAGGGCGGAAGCTGAATAAAGAGGAAAAATGTGGGGCAGCGAGGGGAGGTGAGAAACGGGGGGAGAGTATTCATTTCCGACATAATCGTAAGAGCTGCTTTGCAGCACGCGACGACTAATGGAATTTCCTTGTACGGGGCGAAGGCACGGCTAGAGGAAGAAGCTCCGGCGACGAAGGTGCCGACGATGTGAATTCGAAATGCAAATAGAAGAGAAAAACGGCCGCGACAATGAACTTCGGTGTTTTATGCTAATCCCGGATTTATGCGCGCCAGTCTCCTTGCCGGTGGTTCGGTTAAGTACTTATGGGCAGAAGGTGAAGATTATCGGGAGAGAAAAAGAGGAGCGGAATCGAGAGGAATCCCCTGGCTGTACGTTGACCAGAATTGGCGGAATTCTTAACGAGAGTCCGGCATGCTATGCTTCGGGGAATTGTTTCAAGGAAGTTTGTAGCTGGCAAATTGATTTACCAAAGGGAAGCCCTCTTATTTCCCAAGATTAGATTAATGTAAACAGATAGTGCACGAAACAACGATATGAAGATCGCACGTTCATGAAATGCAATAATCAGGTTTTGGTTTATTGCTTGATTCGGAATAGAATAGGGCTGATAAATTATCAGATCTGTATCTAAGAAAAAAAAGTGGACGTTTAGATAGCAGCGACGAATTTCATGAATCTGGGAATTGTTTCGAAGAAGTTCGTAGTTGGCGAGTCGATTTACCAAAGACCTTTCTCCCTTGGATTAACCCAAGAGTGTCCCCCCCCCCCGCCCCCCTGTAAAACGGTAATACCAGATTCACCTTAATCCCCCTTAGCGTATAATTGTTAAAGCTGCTATAATGCCCATAATTCTCCGTGTAATTTGTCTGACATTTTCGGTACATATGGTTCCCGTAAGTGGCAAACAAATTTTTCATCGGTTCGCAAATCTGCATAAAGAATAAAAAGTGCCAGCTTCAAAACTTAATGGCCGTAAATTTAACCATGATCCAAGAGTAATGTCAAACAACGCACCGACTTAACGCACCGTTTATACGATCGCACGACAGATGACGGACATGATAGGGGCATAAAATGTCGCTTAAACGCGAAGTAAGACGTATGCGGCCAATCGAACGAACTTGTGTCCCCGATTTGGGATTGGGAGGCCACTTTCGGGGCCGATTCCTCCGGGATCGCATAATAGCGTCCGTGTTTTCTTACGTTGTAACGAACAAAATGCTGAATCGGGACCGGCTTATCGCGCTGATGAAGCGGAATGCCCGGCCCCAGCTGCAAAAGGAGCAAAGTCGTTCTTTGGAGTTCGTATTGGCCGAGAATAAATTTGCCCATAGGAACGAGCAAACATCGGACTTGAAATTTGCGAACAATGGAAATCTGTTTTCTACGTTGGAAAATGATTACACCGAGCTCACCACTGTTATGACTGGGGTACGTTCAGATATGTAGACGCGTGTGCCGTGTGTCCTATACGTTACTTGTCTTACAAAGAAACATGTTTTTCCAAGGTCTGTGACTGTATGGAAATAATATTGGAAATTGTAAAACTTATGTTGATGTGTATTTGACATCTTAGAAATTGGATGTAATGGAAACTGATAAAAGAAACTATTTAGCTATTTTATATACAATATCATGTATCCTGCTTTGTAATACGTCAGCAAAATTGTACCAAAATAATAATAAATGAACCAATTAAACACTTAAATTATTATGGAAAAGGTTTTAAAGTATCTGGGAAAAAAATGATTTATATTTGAAACTTGCACGGTGAAACTGGTGAGAACTGGGCAATCGTTGTTCCCCTCGATCAAGTGTATTATCCAGGCAGTGAAGAATAACGAGCAAGTTGGCTGCGAATTATTGAAAAGTACGCTTTGAAACCATTCTGAAGTTCAAGTTTTGCTAATCAATCAATTTTATGTTGCCTGAACTTCGGTTCTGTATATAACTGTGTCTGTATATTGTTTGTGATGGAAATTAAATTCTCCCTGCTGAAAGATTTATAATCACTAATGTAAATAATAATGAAATAATAATGTATAATACAATAATAATAATATATAATATATAATACACTCACTAAAATATATATTACAATTTTATTTCAATATGTTAGATACAATTAAGTAGATAAATAAAGAGATATATGCGTCTATGAAAATGTTTCAATCTGTTACACTATTATGCGTCTATTCACTACACGGTTTTTCATTGCCTAACCAAACGTAGACCTGAAGAATTTGGTTTTTCACGCGCTGCATGCAGACTCATACGGATTTAAAAAAGGATGCCTTTTGCCCATTTAGAATTCTTCGATCGGAGAGCGCCTTGTGAGTACTTAGGACGTTGTCTAGCCAATACTTTTATGGGCTCTTACCACCTTATCTTCTAAAAATGCTTACACTAATTTATTCATTTCAAAATCTTTAAAGATATATACATTCAATTTTTTAATTATAATATCATATATTGGCGTACCTTGATATGAATATTTCACGTCTTATACAAGTTTCTTTTTAACCCAAAGAATGACCTCGCTCTCAAAGCTCCGTTTGTAACATTCATATTTGAATTTAAAAGTAAAGTAGTATTAAAATTCAAACAATGACCTACACCAAGTCGACCTGCACCTCTTTGATAAGAAACACAGATATAACTCTACTTAACAGCCAAGCCTCTTACGACAAGTTTATAATAACATCAAAAGATCTCAACGATATGTCGCTTAAGAATAAATACCTCGCGTCGGTTTGTAACAAAATCCAGCCTCGACTCGATTTTCCTTACAATTCAATCGCCCCCATTATCAAAACAATTGCTTCACACAGCATTGATACGAAACATATCGCGTCGCGAAATGATCTCCGTTTGAGAATGAAAAAATCAACCAAACAAATGAAAAAATTACCAAAATAAAGCCTGTACTGCTCACGTACCCTATAACACAATACCAATAGACTTCTGAGCAATGGAGAAGCACGTTTAATTTACCGCGCGCCCGGTAATACCAGAAAGAGCGTTTTCAAGACCTCCGACCGGACGTTATACTTTTGCAATTAATGAGCCAGAGGGAAAGGGTGGAGGAAAATCCCCTCTGTGTAGGGGAGGAATTCGGCTCTGGCGTAATATACTACCGATTCTCGAAGGGAAATGGACGAGGTACAGACATCATAAATCCCTGTGGGAGAAAATAGGCGGGGAGGAAAAAGTCGAGCACGGTTCTTGCAGGTTGGAACTCGAGTACTTTGTAAAGCACTGGCAGAAGGTAAAAACGGGAAGATTGTTTATGGTTGTTCATAGTTGTTCACAGGTCTTATCCGCGGTTCGACCGCGAGGTGGTTTCCAAGGAAGCAATTTAACCCCCCCCCCCCCGGCCCACTAGACTTTCTCGCGGGGTGCAGACGAGGGGGCGTATCCGAGAAAGGAGTTCGTAAAACTGTCCAATTCCATTTATCCGCAAAGATAGACGAGCGGGGTATGACTTGCCTGACCGAAATCGAAACTTGGAGCATACGATGGGGCAGTTAACAAGCTTGATTGATGCGTTACAGTATTCAATTGCCCGGGGCCACGGTAAAGTTCCTACTAGCGAAACTCCATGGCTCGTTGTTTGACTCCTCGGTTTATCTGGGGAATCAAAAATCCTATGCCAACCCTTCTTCGGAGGATGTAAGTGCCCGATGGAGGGCCAGAACGATCGGGTTAGGTCATAAAGGAGCCGCTGTTGCATCGAGCTTTTTACTGCTAAATCTACTTTTGCCTCCACTCTTCCTCCTCTTTTCAGTTCTTGAAGTAATATTGCCGGAAGAAGTTTTATTATTTTCCTTACCAGTCGGCATTCTTCGCCCTGACTTTCCTCGGTAGAGATTATTAATCACGTCGTTAAAAACCTTTGAAATCGTAAAACCATAGAGTGCATAGGTATGCTGGTGAAATGAAGGTTTTTGCAGTCAATGTTTCGTTTTTTGCAGTCGAAATTTCAGAGTATGTCGAAGGTTTGAGGTGAAAAGGGGAGGAAAGTATAAATCATAAGTATTCTTCCTCACAAGTGGAATATTATATTCTAACAGCATATGGAGCGTTACGCAAAGGTCACGATAGCTTAAGGAGATTTAAAGAACATACGTTTTCCTAATCTTCGTTTTACGAGACTCCGCCGGCACTCGAGACTATATCGATGCAGATAACCAAGTATTTTATGCACTGTCGGGATATGAATACCTCGGCCTCGAGGTCTATAGAATAAAGTGTGGTCGCCCCCCTTCCGCAGCCTAACGATCGCTTATACCAGACACTTTATCCCTCGTGACTTTTATATACTTTACACGCCACCAAAGCTCACACTTTTTAAATCACGTTCGCCGCTTTTTCTACATTCCCACCAATCGTCGCTCACTATTATTTTCAACGACGATCAAATAACACGACGACCTTATTGTCCTTCTTTCACTTTAAACCATATCATATACCTGATAGTACAATAATTTCGCGAAACGGAAATCGAAAAACGAATTTATAGTTTTAAAAATGATTTTTGAAAATGAATAGTATAAATTCCCTTCTTGATTTCCATACCGCGAACTTGTCGAACAATCTAGTATATTGCAACAATATCAAAGACTTTTTGTACGAAATTTTTGTAACGCGCTATGCATTTTTAAAGGCCGATACTCGATTACTTCGCTTTCGAGCGGCTGGGAAAAAACTTTAAAGCTACAGACGGTTCTTCCCAAGCATTTTTCCTTTTATCCTCCTTGATGAACCCTTTGCACGAGAACGAATGAGATAGGTACAATTGTCCCGATGCATGCGCGATCGTAACGTGATAATATTTCCAATGCTTAACCAGCGCGGTACAACGTAACTTCCTTCGAAAGCAACGTGCTCGGAACAAAAGATTCAATTTTACGGTCGCATTACATCCCGCCGGTTCTTCTTGCCAAGGGTAGTTCTCCATACTAACGAGGTACCCCTGCGATGTAAATGCAATGCAGACTCCTGCGGACCCCGTAGCCATACCTCCTCCCTCCTTGGTAACGCGCCTTTACTCCCTCGTGTGTGAAGCGTGCGGGTAATATGACGCGCGGTAAAGGCCGACTAGGAGAAAAATGCTCGATGAAGAGAAAGAGAGAGGAAGTGGAGGCTAGAGGAAGGTGGAGCGTGCGTGCAGGAGAGGACCAAAGCGCGCTCGAAAGTAGCAGGGGCAAGGTTAGACAAATGCTGGATCAAGGGGCGAAACTAATTTGAGAGTGGAGAAAAAGCGTAGAATGGAGAGCGGGGAGAATGTGAGAGGGGAGGTGGAAAGGTGAGGTAGAAAAGGATGGAGTACGCGCGAGGAAGGTAGCTAAAGCGCGCGTGATAGCGGCAGGGCGAGGTTAGACAAATGCTGGATTAAGGGGCAAAGCTAATTTGAGAGTGGAGAAAAAGCATGGGAGAGAAAGTGAGAGGTATTTGAGATAAGGGAGGGGGAAAGGAAGGATAGAAGGAAAAAAAAGAATGAAATATGCGTAATGGAGACAGTCAAAGCGCGTGTGAGAATAGTGGCGCGAAGTTAGGAAAATCCCAGATTAAAGGCAGAAAATTAATTTGAGAGTGGAGAGAAGGGTGCAGAGTGAGATCGCGGAAAATTCGATAGGAAAAGCAGGCAAGTGAAAAGCAGGAGGAGGGATGGCGGGGGGAGAGAGACCTGAAAACGGAGCCCAAGAGCGACGATTAACAGCGAGAGAGAAAATACGGTCGAAGGATGAGCGCAGAAGCAGGAAGCGAGAAATGGAGAAACGAGGAACCGAGGATGATGCCGAACAAGGCAAGCCGAGAGCAACGCGAGGCAAATTATAGGGAAAAAGTTTAAAGGGTGCACAAACGTGTACGCGCAAGAATAGCGGAAAATACAGGCAGAAAGAGATATAGAGAGAGATAGGAAAGACAAGGGGAGATAATAACGATGAAGGACCGAGTTTCAACAAGAAGTACAAGCACGATGGAAGATAAGCTGTATGACGAAATACGAGAACGCAGGAGACGGTACTTCAACGAAAATCGAGAAAAATGTAGGAATGGAAAAGTGAAACGGGCGCGTTTTCACCCACGGGCGCAAATAGAGAAAGAAACGCTGAGAGAGAATCAAATAAGCCAATTTAAATGACACGCGGAAGGAAACAGAGCGCCGAAATGAAGAACGGCGCGCAAGAAATCGTAGGGAGGCGATACAAAAAATATGGAGAGTGGAAAGATATCTACACCGCAACGACGGGGGAAGGACCAGCCGCGAAACACAACGATCCGCTGAGAAGGGAGTTGAGGAATAAGCTATAAGGAGCGCGTAAAAACGTGCGACAAATCGGAATGGGCGTAGAGTACATGGGCGAAGGGGAGGGAGGGGGAATGCAGAAGGACAAAACTCGGGAAGAGAAAATGACGATTCAGGAAGGAGGCGAGGCGAGGAGCGTACGGAGAGATTGTGGGTGAAAGCGATGCTTTGAGAGTGAGGGGGAGGCGCGTATCGAGTTGAAGAGAGAGGGGGAGGGAGAGAGAAGGAGAGAGAGAGGGATGAAGGGGGAGGGAGAGAGAGCATGGAGCGGAGAATGAAGAGCCGGGGAGGAGACTAAGCGAGAAAGAAATTAGAGGCGTAGAGGGTGGAGGGGAGGGAAAGGAGGGAGTCCACCCCTGCAGACTCGACACAATGGGACACGCACAATGCGACGTTGGATAAGGGATGACGCCGAGGGAAGGGGGAGAACGGAGAAAAGGGGGAAGGGTGAGGAAGGGGCGCGGACCCCTCGCGTTTACTGCAGTGCTCTTGAATCCGTGGATATTTTCGACGAGGTTTGACCCTCGTCTCGCTTTTCATTCGCTAATAAATAATAAAGTTGGGCGAAAAAAGTGTCTAAGCTCGGTTACGGTGGGCCAAGGCATAACGCCCCCGTTGTTCTCGCCCCTTTCGAGTTTCACGGCGATCCGCCAGCAGGAATATTTTTGTCCCGAAATGCTCCATTCTGCCGGCACAAAATCGATTCTTTTGCAGGCCGCCTGCGGGAGCATACATTAATCGTATTATCTCTTTGGAGAATAACCATACTGGCGAGCACGTATAATTCGTTTTGAAAACTAAGTGTTTGTGGGTAGGGATGTAAATTTAAACGTGGCTTGTTACCAGAATTAGATCCTGCTCCGGTGATAAAATTCACTTTACCCGATTCACAAACGCGCAATTTGTCACGGAGGTGATTAGAGTTGGATTAATTTTTTATATGGACGTATCGTTTAATATCGTAGATTATAGAGCTAGACATTTTATGTTCTACTCATTATAACAGTCTCGTTTTTTCTTTCGAGAAATTGGTTTATACGAGATCAGCATACACGCATGCCCCATCCCTGGAAAGCCACGAGGAGTGTTTTGTAAAAAGCTCGTAAGTTAACGTAGGGCCAAGCGTAAAAGCCGAGGAAAAAAGTCAACGTCAAATTTCGAAAGCACAAACGAGCAGGCACGAAGCGGAGCTGCGGAGAGACAATCGTGGACAGGGACTCGTGCAGCTAGAGTTGTATATGCAGGGTAGCACAAAACAGTCTTACAATTACTTAAGAGAGTCGCGCAATGGTAGAAATCGTTCGAAAAGAGCGAGCTCTTCAAAGCCCGAAGTACCTCAATTCTACCAAAGCCGATAAAAATTATCCGCCAATCCACCTCGCACTCACTAACCAAACACTTTACGATTAGTTTATCCTCAATTGTATTTCAACTTGGAATAGTCCAAGCCATTACAATTTCACATGCTCCCACATTAACGCGAACTCGGAATTTTTCTTACCAGCCCGATCGAATGGCCCCTGAAACTTTAACCCTGTCCCCGGTGCAATAAATCCAAGTCGAGCATCGGGAGTAAATACTGAATGCCCTTGGAGCTTGCGAGCGTCGGATCGATGGGCCTTAAATATTTCCCAAAATTCCGGCAGGAATTCCAGGAAAAACACTCTGTCGAGCGCCGAGGAGAGTTAGCCCGTGTCGGTTGCTAAAGCGCGATGAAACGGGCGGCCCGAATCCGCCAGTTCGATGAACGATGTTGCCCCTTATTTCTCGGATTTTCTATCGGGTCTACAACCTCGAAGCGGTTTCGAGGCTGAAATGCACTCAAAGGGTTGGACCGGTCTGCTGCCAGCATTTCAGCAACGAGATCGGGGCACGAAAATTCGCGATAAATCTCGCGGCTGACTACCGGAACACACACGGGGAGCGCTCATTTCCGGTGAATGCCTCGGCTGGCGGCCGCCCGGAATAGCGGCCGGCGCAACGCCGATCGATTTATGTCACGTCGGAACGATGGTTTCCTTATTATCGATGTGAGACAGCGCCGCGAAACGCGAGGCTGAGATCAACTTGCTGGGGGCCGATGGACGATATACTTGCAGTTGAGCCTGAGCATTTCTACGGGGTATATTTGTATAGGTGTTCGTATATCGCAAGGAACGTGGCCTGGCAGTCATACAAATGCGAATATAAATTTTATTAGCGATCTTGCATGGGGCAGATAATAATAATAATATAAATACTATTATTATAAATATTACGTTAATATGCCTCTCTTCTGTGGAAAAGACTAATTAATGTTATTTATTTTTCATATGTAGGTGGTCGTGAAAAAAATTCGGGCCATCGGGTAGCTGGAGGGGGGAAATTCTACGGGGTGTGCCAAGATATACGCGAGAAGTCATTTTGATGGGAAACACGGGTCTATAAATAGAATATTATAACTGTAGCTGTGGTCTTGATGAGCAATATATTAGAATAATAATTCGTCAAAGCCACAGCTACAATTATAATATAATGATCGAGCAAAAGAAATAGGAGCAACATGTGTTTTTATAACTACGAATTATAAACTTTTTATTGATTGGTAAAGTATACAGTGTAGGCTTATGTATGCAATAGTATATCGAATAAATGGCCTCTGGGGTTTTGCTGGCACATACGCACTTTTTTGTTGAAACTTTCAAATATTGCATGAATTTTGGGACACGCTACATACCAATACGTACGTATAACCATACGTGAGCAGCTGTGTACCTGGATAATTTAAGTGAACAGACACATTAACGTTAGAACTACCGAACCGATCATAATGACTGATTAATCGCTTACTTATAAGTGTTTTGTACGTTTATGGCGGTGGATTTTTAACGATTTCGTATCATTTTGTTGCAGTACGTAGTTCTTTTTATTAAGTATGTACGTGGTATAACAAAATATGTCCAAAAAGTGATCGGTGGTTTTAGTGTCAATGCTGTGATAAACGATTTTGTAGATATCGGTTGCTTCATCAACATTACTTATGTTGTTTAACAATAGTATGATATCTGCAAAATAACATAATGAATGTATAAGAAACTAATGATATTTGTAAAATCAATCATATTTGATTACGTAATACAATATTGAATGGTGATTAGTTAGAGCAGAATTTTTCATATTAATCTTGAACACAGTTTCGATTTAGAGTAGTATCAGTATTAGTATCGGTACTAGTATTAGTACTCAACATTATAGTAGCTCCTACTGTTGCAACAATGATATTTCCCGATTTAAAGCTGGCTTGAAAGTATATTTGAACATATTTAAATCAGATTGCCTTACATTTTTAAAAGATTAGCAATTCCATTAGCCAGCATTCGGGACGGGTGTGTTTATATTCCTTGATTAACGATGCTCTCCCACGTGAAGTCCATTCGCAACAGTTTTTTTCATATATTTACCCTGTATAAATGCGCGTTTTTCACGAGATGAGGCGAGAGAAATATAATTCTTCCCTTCCTACTCCCGGATTATCGAGTCTATCCGCTCGATTACACACAGGATTAAATGAGCTTTTGATACGAACTAGAATTTAGGAACGGAATGTTAACGTACGAATAACATCCCGAATTACATTGGTTATTCACGTAATCGCGGTGGAGCGTATAATTTAGGAATCGGACGGAATTAATAGAAGCTCAGCTGCCGATGCTTTAACGGAGATACGATTAATAACGAACTAAGGCAGATAAGTCGACTCCAGATAGCTGGGAGGATGGCGCGATTGGAATAGAATCCGTGATTGTCCCGTTGTTCGCTTTCGATCCGGGCGAAAAGACGAGGGAGTTCGTTTCAAAAGTTTTTAACAGTCCCTGACTAAATGGGTTTTCCGGAATTTATACCCGGGGACGATCGACGCTCGAAGATAATGACGGTAAATAATTTGAAACTCGGTACGAGGGACATTCGAGATTTGGATTGGAGGACTTGTAGATTATCCGCCGGCGAATCTCGTGGAAAACCAAGGGACAATTTAGTCTTAGAGGGGCAAGAGAGAGTTGGGCACGGATTAGACAACGAATAACAGCGCTAAATTACGTAACACAGCTTTAAAAAGTTATACTCGAACGTAATCGAGTCTTTTGTGCGAAAGTTGGGTGGAGCGGTAATACGCCTGAACCGAGGGCTCGTTTGGGTCGGTTGGCCGCTTTGATAAAAAATTTCTTTCGCAAATCAAATAATTTCATCGCAGGATAAATTGCAGCCGCATCACCGAGAAAGAATGGGCAGGCTTACGCAGGTGACGTTTTTTAATATCGGTTAATATAAATCAGGCCGAAGGTCTTTTACGGAGAATCTCTTTCGCTCTCATTCGATATTCTCCATTGAAAACGTATAAAACGCTGAATTGGCACAATTCGGCCGCCCAATTTATCTCACCGTCCTCGATTTTCCCTCCGGTTTTCGACCACAACCCGGCTAGTCATTTTTCTCTCCCGTTTTTTTTTCCCTTTCTCGTCGAACGCCCCTCGAGTTTTCTCGCATTTCCTTTCAGTCGATATGCATCTTCCAGAGCGCTCGTTAACCAACCAATGAAAATAATACCGAGTTATACTTTCATCGCCGAATCTCATCGGCGGGGAAAACATTTTTGCACAAGGGAGAAATGTATTTCCAAACTGCGTAGCCAGCCATCGCGCTTTAAATTCGGTATAATAACGAATGCTGAAACGTCGATCCGGATTATCCAAGCAAAACCACATATAAAAATATGTATCGGGGGATTCATAATAGAAGGAAGGGTATGAAAATATTATTGGATACTTTTATGGCAGTACGTCCTTGTTTAATTAATTTCGCGAAAAAGGTTTTTTTTTGGAGTTCGACTTTAAATCGGATTTGAGACCGATTGGCTGAAATAATGAAGGGGACTCCATACAGCACAACATATCGTCAAAGCGCGTATAATGCAGTCCAACGAATAAATCGATGAACTCGAAATGTCAATCCCCGTATTTTATAATAATGTTACATTACCGCGATCTGCTTTGACTGGCTTCATTCGTTTGAATGTACAGCGGGAAAAAATAACTGCATAATGATCGCTCTGCCGAATTATGCTTTGCCCAAAAAAATGTATCAAAGCACCTTCACGCTACGTTGCCAGTAACTTCGATCCTAAAGATAATGAGATACGCGAATATTATTGAGTTACTCGTAAATTGCGACAGAATTTGAGACAGTTTTTCGATAGACAATTATATAAACGTCGACGTTATGCGCATTTCAGTTGGAGCATTAGTGAGATATCATTATTTTTCTCTTCTTTATTCCTATAACCTAATTCTGTATTTTGTATCTTTTTCCTTCCATTTATCTCTTATAATGTTTCATATAAATACATTCCACCTTGATTAAACATGTCCAAATAGATCCATCGCATTAATCTAATTCACTCCAACGTCATCCACAATAGTACAACAATATTATCACAATAAAGTACAATGGAAAAATCACTAAATTATACATCATAACGCGCATATCTTCGACTACTTTCGAAATTAGGCTTAATAATAAAAACGGAAGGAAATTTAGAAAAAAAAAAAAAAAAGAAAAGAGAACAGAGCAGGAAACCATAAAAACGGAGAGTTAATCGGCGCCAGTACCGAGGAAAACCAAAGTCAGTTTCCCGTCTGGGCGACCGCCCAATCCTCCCGCTTTTCCTTTCGTTCGCGCGGTGGAAGAAAAGAGAGAAAAAAAAGCAAGAGAAAAAAAAAAGAACGGCGGACAGAACTCGTACGAATTTTTATGGGCCGTTTTCAGGCACGCAAATCGTCGAGCAACGGATTCAGCGGAGCGACTATTTCGGGGCTCGTCGATGCGGAAAATGAGTTTCTGCGCTGCCGGAAGTTAGCTGGATACAGCCGCGTAGAAGCGAAAGGGACGTCGAAGGGCCGAAAGCACCGACACTTTGTACGCATTATCGGCGTTTCTACGACATTGCGCGCGGCAAGAGATAGAAAAGGAAGGAGAAAGGGACGGGTCGGAGGGGCACGCATTAAAACTTTTCCAAATAACGGAGTTTCCCGAAGTGGCTCGCGCAGGGGCGAAGGAGGGGGGGTAGAACAAACGTCGCGACTACGAGGTATTGAAAGTCGAAGGTGGAATATCCTTGAGGCATCCTGTTTCCGGAGAGCGCGCTTCCTAATCCGTTGTTTTGAAGGGGAAGTGAAGGATGGAGGAAGAGACGATGTGTGATAATACAATAATAAGATATAATGCACTCGATAAACTGTATATTCCAATGGAATACATGTCGCGAGTTGTACAGGTATGAAGGTGATACAAGGTATTGTACCTTGTGCGAGCGATTCTTCGCTGTTACGCTATTATGCGTCTATTCACAGCGGCGATCAGTTTCTCACTGCCTAACCGAAGGTAGGCATGAAATGAAATATTCTAATAATGAAGTGAGATGTTCGGTATTTCACACGCTGCATAAACATTCATACAAGTATAAACAAAAGGGCGCGTTATACCCGCTTCGGATTTTTGGGTTGAAAGGTACTTCATACCCAGTTAGGATCCTGTGGTCGTCTAGCTGGTACTATTCATAAACTCTTACCGTCTTATTTCTAAAATACTTGCAATAGAACAACCTGCGTAAATTATATTGGTCATTAACGAGCTGTTAATTCTCACGCTTCTTAAGAATTTTAAAATTTTCCATCTGGTTTTATTGGTATAAGAATTTCAATAGACAGAACGATATTGTGTGTAAGAACATCTCTAACCACTTGTGCGTGGCTCAGATAATTAAGGTTAAAAAATGTTAAGAATTAAATGACATTGAGAATCGTAAGTATAAGATGGTGAATTAACTCATATCTTTGGAAAAAAAACGAGGAAAAAATTGGACATTGGGATAACTAAACCGCGACTGAATCGAGGTTTACAATGAAAGTAGGACTTTTCGCACTGCTTGACTTATCTTCGTCTTGCGCCGCTAACGTTTAATGCACCATTGGTCATTGCACCTTGAGGAAATGGTTAATTGGAATCGATGTAAACCAGAAATTCTTCCAGGAAGATAGTAGATCTTTATTATTTTTTGGATTTTTCTTATGCACGGAGACGGTATCCAAAAAATCAGCTGCGTATCGATGCACGTAAAATTCGATTAAAAACCCGGTATTGATTTGCGCTGAGATAATCCCTTTGCGGATTTTTCAAAGCACATTTGCGTCCGCTTGGCGCGATAAAAAATAACTCTTAATTGACGGATTACAGCCAAACAAAATCGTTGAGTGCAAAGCATAGTTCGATAATTAACGATGCATTTTCTGTTTACAAAGTTTGACGCTCCGTGACACAATTGTTATACATCAGCGGTTTTAGCGTGAACTTTGTAGAGCGTAAGCGAGTTGCGGTACTCAATATGGAGTGATTGGGGATGATCAACTGTCCATCCTGATTTTTTTGCGCATAGCTTGGAGAACGGCTTTAATAAATTGTAAAGTTCCAATGCGTTGAAGCATGCATTGCCCAAATCCTCTGGAACAAGAGACGAATAATTTCAAACGGGAAATTTTATAGCGCTCCTCCTATTTAACTCGTTAATTTAAGTTTGTTTCCAATTCTCGTTTTTTGCCTGGCAAATTTAATAAATGTAATATAATAGTATTTTATGGATTCGATTGAACAAATTCCAAAAATCGTACATAAATCATGGAAGGTCTAGTGCAAATTTAACAAAATCTAGTCCACGTATCAAAATAGATTATGAGACACTATAATGCAGCCTCGATATATTCCATTACAAAAGAAGTAGCGACTCTTCTAACAGATAGTCACATACGAATATTCTTCATCTAAACAAAGTAAGATTATACATTGACTAAAGCATCCTCAAGCCATAACTTTCTTGTATACCTGTTCTCCATAAATTACTTAAGAATGTCCAAAAAAAACTAACCGCGAGAATAAAACTACTACAACGAGAAGTTTACAAATTTTACACGCATAAGCCTTTTTCCAAACACAATCGTTTGTCATATGGTTACAGAAATTGTAAAAAAAGAATACAAATTCCAAACAAACATAGATTAAAACAAAAAAATACGATTGTCTTCAATAAATCTCTTTCTTCATGAACATATTACACATTATAATCGTCATAATTCTAATGATGCATAGCTTATTCAACAATAATTTCGTCCGCCCAGAATCAAAACCTTTGCCACTACGCCGCGGCTCATCGCCTCGTCCGTCTCGCGTAATATTTTCTGGGAAAAATCGCGGGCATAAATTTATTTGATTTCTCGAGAGGGACCCTCAGCCATCCCAGCAGCGTGTATTCTAATCGTTCGAAACGACGAGCCCGTCGCCGTGGGACCGTTGGCTAAATCGAATCCGATCGGGGTTACTCTTTGGTCGTGCGACCTCAGGAAGCTGCCATTCTCGGCCCGTGAATCGGCCGTGTCGATGTATCCCGCGTATCTCGCGATAAATCGGCTCCTGGCGCGCTGCGAAATTGCGGAGATTCAGCGGCCGCACCTGGGGATTCACGCTGGAAAAACGTCCACGCCGTCCTTCCTCGCGAAAATCGAACGGCGAGAGGCTTTATTTAACCCCCGCATAACACCAATTTCCTTCTGGATTATAAAACTCTGATCGCACATTTCTTCCTTCGCGGCTCTCGATTTTATTTAATCACGCTTTTAACACTAATTTTCTTATGGATTATAAAATTCCGGTCGCACCTTTTTTCCTGCACGGCTTTTGGCTTTATTTAATCACGCGCAACACTAATTTTTTTTACGGATTATAACATTCTGGTCGTTCATTTCTTCCTGTACGGCGTTCGGTTTTATTTATTCGAGTGTGATACTAATTTTTTTACGGATTATAAAATTCTGGTCACGCTTTTCTTCCTGCACGGCTTTTGGCTTTTTTTTAATCACGCGTGACACCAATTTACAAATTATTATTATTATTATTATTATATTAACGGAGCAAGCGACCCCTTGCTATACAAAGAGATTGAAATAAGTGGGAAGAAGAGAATATATTCAAAAACGTTATTAAAAATAATTAAGAAAAGTAAAAATATAAATACAAAATTGAGGTAAACGAGATAAAAAATGATCTTCAACGTACAGTGAACGTTGATCCAGATTTACTTTAATAGATAGGCTTATTTTCTGTCAAAGGCTCGCAGATTTAGCTGCTCGAGTATCCGGTGAAATATTAAACCGCAACACCGATTAAACCTATTCATGAACGCTATATTTTTATCGTGCAAAGTTGCGCAATGTCGAAAGACACCTGTAGTAATTTTAACTTATTTTGATTATGGACGAAAGAAAATTGTACGGAATTCGTCAAAGCTCGCAACGCAGGTGCAGATATTTTCCCTGGCCATTCTTAGTGTTTCGGTATTATATTGGACCGAGAGACGCGAACAAGTCTCATCGATCTTGTTACACCGCCCTATACTTGACCTCGGAGACATCCGATTCTCATTCTTCGTTCAGCAAATCCAGCCTCATCGATATCCGCGGCCTCAATAAATCGGAAACAAAGATCGCGGTTCGACTTTAGGCGACAGAATTCGGATCTCTTATCGGGAATCTCGCGGGAAATCGTTTCAGAGTCAAGATGGAAGGTTTCTAATTTATAAGAATGAAACATCCTTTGGCTTTGTCGAAGGCGAAGGGCGGTCCAAGCAAAAGTCCTTTCAGCCCATTCATTCGCGTTTGCATGCCACCGTGAAGAAATTTAGGAGTACACCTCACAGAGAGGATTTTAACAAACGTGCATTTTATTCAGGTTTTCCATTTTGATCGGTTCGCAAACCCACGGACATTAACAAGACTTCGATAGGATAGTCGCGATAAACGTTAATCCTTTTGATCCTTCCGTTCCACTTTCAATATCAGCTTCCAGACCTGATATCGTACTTGACGATCAAAAGAATAATTCTAGATAAGCGTTATGTTAAATTCCCGATGGAGGCACAAAGGTAAATGTCGGTAGCTATAGGCAAGTAAATATAGGTAGAATTCAAATACAGGTAAAGGCTTGATTAAAGTCAATAGAGTAATCGTAACAAAATTTGAATTCTCACGCTTTCCACCAATAATACTTTTAATTACGAAGTCCTCGTCGCTTAAAAGCCAAAGGAGTAATTATAAAAAGATTTGAATTGCGGGAAATTCAATAGCCAACTTGCCGTAGTCGACTCAGAAAAAGGAGCCAACACTTTCCACAAATAACACTTTCAATCATGAAATCCTCGTCGCTTAAAAGTCAAGGAAGTAATTATAAAAGTTTGATTTCCCATATTTTCCGCAAATAATACTTACAATTAATTAATCATACTTACAAAAAAAAATGGTATTCTTACGCTTTCCACAAATAATACTCTCAATCACCAAATCCTAGTATCCGATATGTTCATCCACAAGTCCTTTCTCAATTTTAAACCAAGAATACGAGCCTAATAAACGTGAACTCTCCCTTGCACGTCCGCTTTCGCGCAGAAGTTGCCACCGGCGTGATTCATGCTCGAGCCAAAAGAGTTTCCCCCGGGCTCTCTCACGCGACGAATGGTCGGTCGTCGAGGGCGCAAAACAGGCCGCGATATTCGATATTTTCAGTTTGGCGTCCTGCATAAAAATCGCGATGAATCTCGCTGGCCACGACAAATCACGAGACGCTCCATGGGATCCGGGCATTTCCTGTGTGGCATTCGTCCCCGGAATTTCGCGTTTTACCGCATCGCATTGGCATCCTCGCGAGGGGCAGGGGGGCAAGTAGGGGGAGGTAAAAAAAGCGCAAAACGCCGAACAAACTTTTTCATTCGGCGCAACATTGTTCGGCGGCATTTTCCATTGCCCTGCCCCGAAAATAAACACGGTACAAACGGCGCGGTTGTGTACACACGCGAAGGGACACCTCGGTGCCGTTAAAATTTAAATTTAGCCCCGCCAGCGGTATAGAACAATGCCACCGGTCCTTCCTCCTCCGCCCCTGGCTTTGCACTCCAGAGTGTTTTTAACGGAACAGAATTCCTGCCGAAAAATTACGCCACGGTCGCCAACCTCTGGTCAGAGCGTGCTCCGAGCATCCAGAGAGCATTCGAGAAACCGTTAGATTTGTATTCCTTGTACGCGTTTGTTAACCCTCGGCGAACGGGTGTCGCCATATTCGCGATATTATAAATATTCCAAGAAAATCGAATGCCGTTGTAGAGGCGGTATGACGTGATATTTCGAGAAATCCGTTAGGTTCGACGGACTACGTGCATGCTGAAGCTAAGGGCGATTGTTTTTTGCCGTCATGTACTGAGTACTCACTGAGCGCTGAGAGAAAACGCACTGTTTTGTATACGGTATACGATAGCGTAAATTTATAAACGTATACAAATCTACACATTGCATACATACATCTATTCGTTTATTTCAGCCTCCATTATTTTTCTGTAATTTTCACTTCCGTTTATACGCCACCTATTGTTACTGACAATTAATTATGCACTTTTTCTCGCTCTAGAAATGAAGAAATTAATTTGTTCGAAATTACGCCGATTTACTGGTTATTGCTTTAGAAAAATCCTTTTGTACGTTGTTTTACAGTATGTCGCGGATTTTTCATTAAAAATTCAATTTTTCGCATTTAAAATCTCCCCTTTCGTACGCGAAATTCGTCCTCTTCCAATTCAAGCCCTTTCACAATATCAAAGTGACTGATATGGAGTTATTATTGAATAAAAAAAAACTTTATTTGTGAAGAATTAAATTCGATTTGTAAAAGGATAAATTTGAAATACAAAGAGTTGAATTTGCAGTGAAATGCCGATATATAAATGCTATCACACACCAAGTGGCGCATGTTAGGGTTCAAACTAATACTCATAAGATCCCTAAAAAACGTATGCTTTTGGTATCCACAGTTAAACATTTTATCGTAGGTGAACTTAGCGATTTATTTTCCACTGTGTTAAGTCATTTTTTACGCAGTCTCGAGGTATGGTTGCAGTACGCGCGTTCGCCACTGAATCAAAGTTTCTCGGTCAGGAAGAAGACAGTTTTATGTAACAAGTGTGTACGATTCGTGGGCTTCCGAGCAGAAGTCTCAATGAGGCGGCAGGCGCAAAAAAATGGGAGTCGTTGGTAAGGGTTAAGAATGAGGAGGAAGGAGAATAAAATTGAAAGGGCGATTCCTCCCCTTTCTCCTTAAACTGATGGCCATTGTCAAATCGCGGTGGGTCCTCGTGTTACGCAAGAGCGAAATAATTCTCAGGCCGATTGGGCTATAAAAAAGGTCGTTTCATGAATTTTTATAGGGCCGCCCCGGGCTTGCAAATCGGCGCGCCAAATTCAGGGGGGGGCGCCGATCCTTGTGAGACGAGAAAGGAAAATGCGGAATCGTAAAGAAGGAAGATTACGCGAAACACGACAAGGCGGAAGTCATACGAGGTTCGTTTCGGGGCAGCGATACCGAGGATAAATTCGACGAGGCAGAATTTGAGGGCCGGGAATGTTGCAGAGGAAGTAACATCGTTCGCGTTGAGCGAAAATGTTATTTCCACCGCGGTTATAAAAGATTTAATGCATTCGCGTAAAAGGTATTAAATTCCACCACCTTCTTGGATAGGAAGTTCAATTTATCATTTCACCCGACTACCTTCACGATGCTAATTCTGCACGATCGTGCTTATCAGAATTAAAAATCAGAATTTGAAGACAGCTATTTAAATACTAGATATTGCGTTCTACGAGTGGAAAATCATTTCCTACTATCAACGCAATTTTGTTCAACGTATAGAAATTGCCTTTAACGCAGGCGTGTTTACATCCCATCCCTTCATGGAATAAGCACATTAATCACCAAGTTAGAGCACGCATCATATAGAAATAAGTGGCGCAGTTTAATCCCACATTAGGATCTCATTGGCCTCAATACGCAAAACGAGTCGTCCCTCGAGAAAATACCTTCGCAGCTATCCACAGGACGCGCGTCCAGGGGGGATGAAAATGTGGGTGAAAAACGAAAGGAAAGAGCGGCATGGGGCGAAAGGAGAGGGAAGCGTGAGGACGCGGAAGTCACGTAGCTCGCGCCGCAATTACATAAATCACTCAACCTGGCCGGGGCCAAAAATTGAATAGGGGAAATTCAATTGCCGACTTGCCATAATCGGCTCAGAAAAAGGAGCCAAGGCCTCCGCCTTCGCGAGCAGGGATTAACGAAGGGGCTATGGAGGGGGCAAGATTTACCCAAGCTTAGAATGAGAACGAAGGAGAAGAGGGGCGGGGGGAGGGTGGATCGCTTTACGGGGCCAAAAATTGAGCAAAATAATCGAATTGCAGGCCCGCCACAGTCAGCTTTACCAGAAATAATCCGAGAAGCATGATCGCCTGGCTGGGGAAGAAGCGAAGGACAGAGAGAGAGAGAGAAAGGGTACGGCGTGACTGAAAGTCCATACGTGCAAGGAGAGGGAGAGAGAGGGATGGACAGAACGATGGAGAAAGAGAGAGAGGCGCAATGGCCAGAGGAGGACAGACGAGGTAACGGCGCAAAAGTCACGTAGGCCGCTTTGGTCTGACGATGATGACGGAGGTCTGCCTGCCGCTGTTGCAGTCGTCGAGACATCGAATTATCGCAAAGTTTCCGACGAAGGCGGAATACGAATGAATCCCCAGCCCAGCGATGCAGAGTATCGGCCGTTGGACATCGGAGCGGAAAATAGTACGTGGACTCGGGCGCGCCTTCCGCGCTGCGGAACTTTAGTTTTAATGGAGCCGGAGTTCCCTTAAATTGCGTCGCGATTTGCCGTGAGCTTTTTGTAGATAAGTCAATGGCCGGAGAATTGGGACGGCGGAAGCAGGAAGTTATTACGCGTCAAAATCGTTCCAGGTTGACGTCGCCTTTCGAATTGATTTCACAGGATTTCGACGCTCCCTGCTTGGTACGAAGGTCATTAGTCGGAAAAAACGGGGGGTATTTTATTCGAATAATTTTGGTCGAGCCTGAATGGTAGGGTAAATCGTGGAAAAGTGTCGACGGGGCAATAATATCTGACGCCATTACTTCAGGTGGTATTTCGTTGGGATACATTTTTGAAAATCCTTGGAATGTTTTTCTATGGTTTTTTTTCGGAAGAGTTGAAGGAGTTGTTTGTTTTAATAAACAGGATGTAGCGGTAAGGACTGCAATGTGGGTAGAGATAATGAAACAAAGTTTCAAAGATACCTGACAAATAAGAAATGATGAAATTACGATTTAGCTGAGTTTCAAGCGCGTTCGAATAAAATGAGCGATACGTTTCAAGGAGCAAAATTGAAATTCCTTTAGAGCCGCAGAGGACAATATGCTGGCGGAATAAATGATAACTCTGCGTTGAATTCGAATTCAACGAATGCGTAATCAATTCCCGAAGGTCAAAGTTAAATTTCTGGCAACGCAATTCAGATTCTCGATAAAATTAAAATGCCCGAAACTAATAAAGTTCGTCATTTTGCGATGTAATGCAAAACAAGTGTGATATTTCAATTAATCGTTCGTAAAAATATTCATGGCGTATTGCAAAACATCGAAAATGTTAAGGACACCGAACTTTCGTGTCATAGATAAATTCCAGGCAGCGCAACTTTAATCCCACTTTGAATCGCGCAAAGTGAATAATCGGCGCCGCTGGGATTTACGGTTAAAACTGCCGTAAAACTATGAATTCCGAAGTTACATAAATGCTAAGTATATAAGTCACATTAGTCGTCCTGGCGAAAATTCGTTTCACCGGCGGCTCGCGAGTGCAGTTAAAAACCGCCGAGCGGATACAAGCACGCGTACAAAAATGAACGTGAAAGTGGTCCCGGAAAAAGAGGAAAAAACGAAGGAGGTCAAAGAGCAAGGCTAAATTTTCTTCAAATACCACGAATCGTGGATATTTACGTGATATCGCCGCGATCGCGGACAAAGAGTAATAATAGTATATAGTAAAAAATACGTTCGTTAAAACTCGAGTTTCATTTTTATCCTAACACGGAACAGAACTTTTAGACGCTCGTAAGAAAGTGGCGGGGAAATAATGAGGGGAAAGTAAGAAGAGAAACTTTGCAGCATAATAACAGAAAATAATCACAAGATACCTTTTTAACATGCATCTTCCTGTATGGAAATACACAAATTTACATAAATTATTCACGACCGTACTAATACGCAATCCAATGAAAAATTCAGGAACCACTGTTCCCGTATTACTTTCGTACCGAAAGGGGAGCTTATTTGGAACATTCGCGATCTCTATCGGCACTCCTGTAGAATTGCAGAGCATCTGGCATTATAGAGCATTTCCACGATATCTATACGAAACTTCTTACCTTCTCCTATAATCTCACTCATCCGCAGTATCGAGTGCGCTATTGCTTTAAACATCATCTTAGCTCCCTTCCAACTCCTCGATTATCCTCGCTTCAAAACCCCGCCTTCTCCTTCCCTCCTACAAACTCCTCGCTTAGGGATTAATCCCGCTTCGAGGAGCGTTCGTCAAGAACCGTAAAAAAAAATTAATAAAACCGGCAAGCATACAAGGGTAGATTCTAGCGGCTCGGCTGCACAAATCGGCCCCGAGCATTCGAGAGGCAGGTATCGACAATTCCAAGCGACGCTTTGCACACGTGCAATATGTCCCAGGTAACCTGCAGACATGGTCGTATAAAAATAGGAGGAAAGTGGGCGCCACGAGAGAGCCGATTGGATTAATTTATCGCGTGGTAACGTTATCGAAGCCTTGGCTTCTCCCTCGGGGGGAAAAAAATACAGGAGGGGGTTGAAGAGGGAGACGCGAAGAGGGCTTGTTTCCACTTGTCCCCATTGTCGTTCTCGTTGCAAACCATACACCCACGGCGAAACGACGCGAGGGGCGGATCTGCAAAAAGACGACGCGGTTCGATTTATCCCAGACGCAGTTTGCAGCGCTGAAGTGCGTGTTACTCGTCCCCAGGGACGTTGTGGGAATGGAAACCCGGTAAAATGGGACGCGCTCGTTTGCGCAACACCTGGAGCACAAGGTGCCCACCGATTTTCGAGTATTCGCAGATTGAGCACATTAGCCGCTGCAAAAATTAATAAGGCCTTGCCCTGGGCGCGATAAGTTTGTAAGGAAAGCGGCAAAGCTTCTTGAAATTCGATATTTGCAAACATCATTTTCCAGCGATATTTATAACGTTTTGGGGAAAAATAAATCTACGCGACATCTCGCAGTTAGCAGTGAGGCGTTAAAGATATGTCGGGAATTTTCATAATTGTACTCGGTTCTATTGTCGGGCGTGAATACCCCCTTGCGATTTTATTAAATTGCTGCAAAAACAATTGTGATTTTGTTTTCGTTCAAAACAACGATTAAAGCCAGAATTATTACTGCAGCAGCCTGATGTACTTACTCTTTGTATGGTATTATATTTACGGAATGGTAAATAACCACGCGCGCGTTTAACGCAATCGTACCTAAATTTTTTAAATCAGCACTCGTGCACGCGTAATAAAACCGAGTGGTATAAATTTGTATCATAGTGTAAATTAGCCACACATTCGTAAAATATTAATGGTAACTACCGGCAGAAGAGTTAACGACGTGCATAAAAATACTATAAACGATGTACAGAGAGCAATACAATGTGCGTGATTTAAAATACGTGTAAATCCATTACATTGGCAGGAACGCGCATCGAGTTTAAAGTAACAAAATTTATTGCGGCGTCCAATGAAAAATTTGAAATTGGAAATAAGCTCTGGTGCGAAAAAGAACGATAACACTTTCTGACATAAGAATTCTAAGAGGTGATGCGAAACCCGATAAAGCGGTATCTGGTTATTTCGCTTCTAAGCAACTTTGATTAGGCACGAAGAATTTTGAATAAACAATCTTATTTATACATACAAAGAGTTTGGTGTGGAATAAACTTTAACACGGTATCCAAAACTTGACGCCTATTCGAATAGTATCTGAAACATGTATACTTCTAATGTGTATATTATACATGCATTCATGTTTTGTATGTACTGTATGTATATTTTATAGGACGCATAACGAATCCCTGAATGTGTAACCCTATCAAGAAAACATTCTTTTTCCGTTACAACTAGCATAGGATTCTACGTAAAATCCTAGAAATCGATGAAAAAAATGTTTGAAAAAATCTCGCGTCTACCTGTAACCGATACAATCCGCTACAAGTCAGCTTTTCGGAGGAGTGAATCACTGTCCAGGAAACGTTACCACGATGCATTCTCGTGCCATTCTGCTTGTACTCCGTTCTTCGACGTTGTCAGTCGTACGGTACGTCGAAGGATATCCGAACCGACAGCGAAGCGGCGCAATACGACGGAGGAAACGTGGTCGATGGGCCGACGATAAATTGTCAGACACGAGGCCGACCTGCCCCCCCCTTAATAACCCCTCCCCCCCTCTCCCGCGACTTAGGGAATTCCAGTAACGCGACTGAATCTCTCACTTGCGAATTCAACGCCTCGGGCATAGGGTCACTCACATTTCCAGATGTCCCTCCAAGTCAGTTTCACGCGCCTCGCGTCCTCGTCCAATTCCGCCGTGACTGAACATGTGTTATCGTAATCTGCTTTCAGAGCGTATCGCGCGAGCATTTCTTCTCCTTTCCGGTCACGTCAAAGGCGATAAAAAGAATTCGAAAGAGGCGAGTGATCCGGGGATTTTAACTGGAACTGCGGACCATTATTCGGACGTATCCAGATTCGTTCTGACAATGACACGGGAAGAAAAAGGGGGCAGAGTGAGGGGTAGGAAATGGATTTGTTTGATCGTCGAAATATCACGATTAAATGATGGAAATTCTGCCGAAATGGATCGACGTGAATGTAGGAAATGTTTTTGCAGGGAATGACAAAGAGATTGTTTTGTCTATTTAGGCGGCTGGAGAGATGAGGCAATGACTTGGGAGTCTGAAGAACTACTCGGAACGTGCATCTGTAGGTGTGATATTGCTGAAAGTAGAGGCGATTTTCTTATAGCTTATTAGCTTTTAACATCGATCGAACGTACTGTCAGTAAGGAGTGATTTATCACCGTGCGTGAGCGATCACTCTTCGAGTACTGTCCTCTTGGCACGGTATTTGATTTATTGCGTTTATCTCATCTCCTTCTTTCGCAATTCGAAGGAGCAAAGTAGCTGAAGAATTGAGGTTTATCAGAATTTTCAAATGTACATCGAGATACGAGATACGAGACTTTTATAGACGATTTTTCCATAGAATATACGAGATACGTACATCCTTGTATATCCTATCCTAATCCTGCAGATTTCATTAAAATATGCCAGCTATATCGTTATACTTAGAAGATTACAAATATACGATTTCATTGACAGTATAATTATAAAGTTGTACTAAATTCTACGATTTCTGTTCCAAGTAAAAAGTACGTATCGTAGAACCTAACAGAATTTTCCACTCCTTTTATTTCATCCAACGGTATCAAGGTTATCGACACATTTCGAAGGTCGGTCATCCTCTCGCTCGAAACCAGGAAAACCACGGAATACCAAGTATCTACGTGATCTTCAGATACGCGTTCTCCCCTTCCATTGAACTTCCACAGAGATAATAGAAATGGGAGGGCCAAAGTTTTGATTTTAACCATACGCGAGTGTCCTCGCTTGCTCAGCATTGGATATGTTAATGCTCTTAGCGTACAGATTCTGTCGAAGGCGGCGTATCCCTCGATGAGACGTGGAGGGACGAAGATTAAAAAGTATCGAGCCGCGGGATAATACATAGTAATTTAAATGCATAATGCGTCGAGCTCCTCGGAAAAACACATTTCCAGGGGCCCGACTTTAGGCAGCCGTAGGGCGGCCGAGATATTTAAATAGAAGTGGCAAAAATCGAGTTTATTGCCGTTCTGCCCAAATTGATTATATTTGCATCAATCAACTGAAATTTGATCACAGTAACCTCGGTACGTGCGCGATGGCTTGTATTGCGCTGTGTTACGTATTAAATCGGGATACTGATTGCAGACGAGGCCGGATCACTTTGCATACAATTATGATTGCATTACAATCTACGTTTCGGCGGATTCACCGAACCCCCCTACGAACTATTATCCGGAACTACATTGTCCCCCCCCTCACTTGTCTGCAGCCATGTGTCTCACGTTTGAGCGTACAAGTTCGATCGGAAGAGTATGAATTACGATGTATACATTGATGTATACCATGAATTACATTAGTTATACATAAATCGCCACGTAATCGTTGATACGCGCTGGAGTTGAATCGATCAAATTTTATTCACTGCGAATACGGTTTATTATATTTAAGTTGAATTTATTCAGCATTTTTTAGTTTGTGATGTATTCAAATTCGTATTTTCCTAAATCTTACGTAATACAAACTTGGATGGAGATCAAGCTTCACAAGTCTCTTTAAATTTTTGTATGTTATGCACGTATATTATATTTTGATTGGCTTTCTTAACATCAGGGTTTAATACTATTCGTACGAGCCGTGAAACTAGATAAACTTGGATCAAATAGCTATACACAAATAGCACATCGTGAACGTCTTGCATTATATTTAACCACTGCGTTTAATCACTATGTTTAACCGCTCTGTTTAATTTCCTTGTTCACGTACCTGTCCTGTTGCACGTAGAAACACATTGCTTATGCGGCGAACCAATAAAAAGGATTCTATAATGCAGAAATCGGGGGTAATAAATATCCGATCGGATCGTGATTAAGCGGGCGGCGCTTTTTAATCCTTTAATACCGGGCAATTGCATTAATACACCTAAACGGTAATTACTATCATCGGCCGTCGGCTTCCAGTTAATTATGTACACGCCATTTAATTGAAACACCGCCGTTAGTGTTTCAGACACCATCCTCGTCCGCGGAGGCCCGTTTAAGCGCGTTAAAACAACGTATTTATGACGGTACACAGGAAACGGCAAAACTTGTCCCTGGCATCGGCCAATATTACGTTTGATCCAATATCGCGTTTCATCCAATTACGGCCGCACTCTAATTTGCACCTTCGCCTCTCGCGCGCCGAATGACCGTCTCTCTGTCACCCGCAAAATGAACTATCGATTTTGCGGAACTTATAACGGCCCGACTCGTAATCGGTCAATGGTCGGTGTTCAACCGAATAAAGAACGTAAAAGGATTTCAAAGCGGGCAAATAAATTCCCCCCATATAAATTTCGATTATGGGCGCGCGATAATCCAAGGGTTTCGATCAAGGAAATTAAGGAGGGTGAAAGGGAGATGGAAGAGGGCCGTGTCGATAAAAATTTAGATTAGCCGCCTGACTATCGTGGACACGTCGTGGACGTGACAGACTTGTCCGATGGTTGTTTCTACGAGCTGTTACTCGATTTCGATTGTTCTTCTGAAAGGACCTTCTGCTATGTACGAGGATTGCATTTTAAACGAGGTTCGTTTGCCTGCTTAATATTCGACATCGAGCTTTATTATCATGGGGCGCTGGTTTTGCGAGCTCTGATGAAATACCGCCGGTGAGAAATTATCGATATCGGGCGAGCTTCTTCTCGAGCAGAATAACGTTCTAAAGATTTTCACGGAACATGCGAAATTGCTGCGTGATCCTAACGCTGAAACAACTGGCTTCTTTTCTGATATACTTAGAACGGTATATACCTTTACGTTTAACAAAGAGGACAGACAGAAAATGGCTATAGAATAGTAAC
The DNA here is from genome assembly GCA_038496175.1 of Ampulex compressa. NCBI lineage: Eukaryota > Metazoa > Arthropoda > Insecta > Hymenoptera > Ampulicidae > Ampulex > Ampulex compressa. Next base: position 96,419 of record JBCFXI010000647.1, read on the forward strand.
ACAATATATACATACCACTACGATAAAATCATGAAAAATCTGAATCTCGAAGCCGGGAGATTTTCCTACCAAAACACTAATAATTTCAATATTAATAAGCAGGTTTGCATTTTCTCCACCCTAAGATCTCTCGTCGAACATTCTGCGGGGACAGAATTTCCAAACGAGCACAGAGAACGGGAGACCGCCCGGACCAGGGGTTCTCAATCACTTTTTTACTGCGATCCTCTCAAAACAAATTTTCTCGCGATCCATCCTTACGCCTTTTACATTGCAATGCATAACATGACATTCTAACACGACATGATACCTACTTTTTTATCAAACAATTTTACATCTCTGCTGGACTTATATATCATATCAAATTCCATCGAACCTTTTTAGAATCCCATCGACCCCAAAGCTGTTCATACGGACCCTGTTGAGAATCCCTAGCGTGGACGACAGCAGTCCTTCGCCGGATGTCGAGCTCATTCGTACCAAAACCTTGGGGAGCGAGGAGGGGGGGAGGGTACACGAAAGGGCGATAGAAACGAGGCAAACAACGTTGTCGCAGATGACGTATGAAGCCACTCCGTTTGTTGTTCCACGGAACGAAGGAGGCGGAATCAGGCGCCCCTCCGGAACTTTGAGCGGATTGACCGAGCCACGGACAATCTGCAGCGCAAACTTGGCCCGCCTTTGCAAGTTTAATGAAATATCACGAAATTATATCCGGCGATAATGCCCGGATTGCAGTCAGCGGCGGTCCGCTCGGCTAATGGATGCCGCACCTGCGGACCGAAATAACAACCGAACGGACGTGACGTCGTTGGAATTGAAGGTAAGACTTAAAGGGCTGATCTATTTTTCATAGTCTTGCCGCGGAAATTGAATCTTTGGAATTTTAATCTATTATATATATATATGTGCGTATATATATATAAATACACATGCACGCATGCACGCACGCACGCACACGCACGCATGCACACACGCACACGCACACGCACGCACGCACGCACGCACGCACGCACACATTCATATATATATATATATCTGTGCAAGTTTCAGATTGGGAATTGGATAATCGTAGAATTTATTACTATTATTCCAGGAACACACGAGGAAATAATAGCAGGTAAAATCTGGATGATACGTATAGTGATTCACTAGTTTGTTTACGTGTATCCATAGTTTATCTTTTTTCTACATTTATATTGAACGTCTAAACTGATGACGCAACACTTGCATACATCTCGTAAAGCATTATCTTATTTTCCTTATTCATATCTTGGACCCTTTATATTTGGTTTTGTAAGTACTTGAAAGTAAGCAACGAGAATGAATTTTTTAATTGTAGTAATTACTGAATTTTCGTATTAAAATTCTTCTCTTTTCGATTATTTTGTTAATACTCGTATTGCTGTAGGAGCTACAAAATTCGGATGGTTCAATTAGACTTCATAATTATCATTTGATGACATACATTTTCATTACGCAGCACGAGGTCAATCCCACATGATCTCGAAAAACAAATCATCAAATACGTTAAAAAAGAGTTATACCATCGCACAATTGCATCAAAACACGATTATTCTATTAGTGCAATAACAAAAAATGTAAAGCACGGGGCATGGATGTAACGCTGTATTCCAAATAAGCAAATCAGTTAGCCTCGCGCAAAAGAAATTAACGAGACATCGTGCATAACGTGAAGTCCAAGGAGGCGCGACGTGTGCTATCAATATCGCCAAGCGCCGCCTAGTGAAATTACCATTTGGGCACGAAATGCGCGGCTGCTTTTTTTTTACGCCCCCTCAGTTAATTCGTTCCGTCAAGTTGTCGCGCCTTTACTTTTGACGGATTACCGCGTAAAGCCGGCCAAAAAAAAGAAAAGAAAAAGGAGCAAAGAGAGAGGAAAAAAAGAGAGGAAAAAAAACGAGTCCAGAGCGCAGAATTGTTCGCGGTGCCCGCGAATTCGAATTGGGGTCGTACACTTTGTCGCGTTATAATGCCAAGTGAAATATGGGGGCTGGAATTCCGGCATTTATGGTGATCCACGTGAAACCGCGCGCGAGCGGTCATTGACCCCTCCCAGCGGCGTAATAAACATTTAATTGCGACAACTGAAAAATAAACGCGGCGAACGACGTTGCGTACGGTTCAAAAATTGTACACCGATAACGCGACCCAGGATAAATATCGTTCCCCGTCCCGGTAGGCTTCTGCGCGGGGAGAGATGAAAATCGGCTCTTTATCTCCCTGGCAAACACTAATTTTTCCCCATACGAATTGCCAGCCTCGAGCAATTTTCGTTGGCCACGTTGACAAACCGGATGACGAATTTTCCACCCCCTCCCTCTATTCGCCGCGCGACATTTTCTGCTCCAACGTATCATTCTAACCGTATACGCTCATCGCGCACACACCTTGCTGTTTCCTCTCGACGCTTTAACAACTGCTCAGAGGTACAGCTATTTATAATCTGGTCATTATTCAAATCGCCCATCGCCATTTTCGCGAGAATCTCTTGTTATATATCTCCGAGGCGTTTTTCAACACTTTTCCTCGACGCCCGAGGAGGATGAATACCCGGAAAAGAGAGGAACGGAAATATAAATACCTGAAAAGCTTGCAGCGTGGTCCAAGCATTATCCACTTCACAATATAACGTCTATTCCTTGCTTCCTGGCAAATACTATAGCGCCAGGGGTGTGGGCGCTCTTGAATGGAAGCTTAGAGAGCAGGAATCTATCGCGGGGTTGTGAAACGCTTCGAAGATCACGGAATAATAATTATCTCGCAGTGTGCCGCCTTATCGAGTTCGAAAACTTTGGGAAGAGTACCGGCGTGGTGCCTCCTGAAGCGTCGTTCCCGTAACTTATGACACTAGCTCGGGTAATTCTAGAAATTCTAATTAAGATCGCCTCGGCGTGAAATTACTGGGAAGTAAAAGATAATGTATTACCGAAAACGAGTATTCTCAGTGAGCAATTCACGCGTGGAACCCTTGTGCTAATGCTAAGAGGCATCCAAAGCGTGACGTTAATGCAGAAATACGTATCGGTTCGCTATTCCATAATATACTTATGCGTATAATTTACGATAGGATGCGCAGTATATTTATAAAGCCTTCCGATCGCACTGTGTTTAGCTTATAATACGTCAGATAATAAATCAGTTCATTTAACGAGAACGGAGATCCTGATTGAAAGCATTACCTTATTCATTTAATTATTCCTCGTATTGATTAATATCATTATGCTCTGTAGCTCTGTTTATCTAATTCTTTAAATAGAGTTTGTGAAATATTGCTCGGGCTGGTATATATATCTATATAAATAACGTAGGATAATAAATCAGGATTATGAATATGCGAAAGATCAATATCATTCACGATGAACAAGTTTTATTTTCGTTTCAGGTTTTCATACCGTTTTCCTTTTATCGAGAATTCGCTATAGTCGTTAATATAATCATTTGATATTTCCTCAAACTCTAGCTCGCGAAATAGGATCAATTACACTTCACTGATTAGTCGAGAAAGACTCATCCCATAATTCGATAATGCTTTCATGTCGGACGGAGTAGATTAATAATCGTTAGATTACATAATCGTCCCCTTATAAAAAGAACAACAATTATCGTATTTTTCCTTCACAGCCACTACTGTCATTACCCAGAAGACGATATTTCCTACTTTATCGTTCAGTTACCAAGCTAAAGTTATTCATTTTCCGCGATCGAAGAATTAACCCAGCTAATGGAGAAGCGTTATTAACCTACAGCTCGAAATTTACACCAAAAGCTAAAAATTCAAGACCCTCTTCTCATCCTCCCCAATTTGATAAAACAACCTCCGTCTGGAGGCTCGACTTACACAGTTTTACCTTAAGCTAAAACAATTTATTTCCAAGTCTCAGCAGGAAGGTTGTGGAAAGGATTACTAAGCTCCAAAAGTACAAAAACTTTTTTCGACGAATCGAGGATTTTCTCGAGCAAACGAGGAAGCGAGAACTTTCTGGCCTGCCAGGGATTACAGTGGTACATCCAACGATCGGTAGGCATTCGTTGGCCATCACCGTTGGCTCGATAAATCGCGGATAAATCTGCTGGTCGAAGAGGAGGAAAAAAAATCACTCCAGAGAGAACTCGCTGTACGAAAGCAGGCGTGTATGTAAAACGAGGCATCGATTTTGCATAAATTATAAAGCGCGAAAAACAGGTCCGGCCGGCTGCCAGTTTTCCGTGGATTGTGCGTGAACAAACAGAGATAAACGCGGCGATGATTTTCTGGGTGCGAGGAGCGCCCACGATCATCGCCAACGCCACCAACGCCAACACCACCACAGCCACAGGACGTGATAATATTTGTTATGCCCCGGCGTCGTTACTGTCGGTGATTATACGCCGGTTAAAATTCCGAATTACGGCGCACGAGCTTTTCAATGGAGCGGCAGCAGGCTGTACGCCGCCGATAATGAAATGTCCGAAATTAAATTTACGGGATCATCCGGGAGTTTTTTTGCTCGGCGATGAAACAAAAGTGAGATCCGTACGCGGAAAATAGGCCATAGAATTTTTTCCCCCGACCATTCGACCCGCGCGAACCTCCACAGTTAATCCCTTCCCGGTACCAACTTTCGAACGAGCGTATATTCCTCAAGCTCGAGTTATCGTTAACAGCCATTTATCGTTATACTCTCGGAAGCGCGACTCGTCGCTGAACATTGGCTACGATGTTTGACACTATAACTACGGACCACTTTCCGGAGACATTTAGAATACTAAAAGAAAAAGAGAGGGCAATGGAAAATTTAAATAAGTCAGTATACTGTTCTAAATGCTACATGAAAATCATGAAAAATCTCAGAAAATATATTCTCATAAAGCACTGATTATTTTAAGAAATTACTGACCAATCGTTTTGACTAGCTGAGTAGTTGTAGTGTTAAATTTAGGATATATAAAATAATCTCCAGGTAAATGAGATTATACTACGTTTAATGCTTGGGTGTGAAGGAACAAATTCTAATATGTTTTATCCGCATGGTCCGTATGCGATCTCCCTAAGGTCGTGATCAATGCTCATAAAATCACGAACTTTCTAGAATACCATTTTGAGCAGTCCTTGATTAATCTTCCTCGCTAACATTACAGAAATGAAAGAGCATAAGTACCAGGAAAGATGTCAAACTTCGTGAACTAATGAACTCGACTGAGGTTCCAAATAAACGTTAACCGACCGTTTGAGGCCGATCATAAAGCGCGAGAGGCGCAAGAACGGAATCAAGGCTCGAAATTAAACCGGAATTAGGAAAGCTGGCATACGTATCCACGGAAGTGGTACGGCGGTGTGGCGGGCAACAAAAAAGGGCCAAGATCAGAATGGACTTGTACCATTTGTCAATGGTACAGCATCCAGGATCCGTGTTTGGTGGACCACCCACACGCAGGCAGGTGTACACGGTGAGAGCGTACACCTACTTCACGTACGGTACAGGGCTTTTCAACGAGCTCCCTTGAAATATGGGACCTGCTGGACAAAGCGACCCTCTCCCGAGGGACCTCCTGATAACCCTCGAAAGTGAATGTAGTCTGGGGCTCGAACCGGCAAAACACCGCTCCCGGAAATCCCCTGGAACGTTCCGCAAAGACGACAGATATATATTTCTATCGTTTGTACGCCTTATGCGGGGGACGTATTCGCAACGATGCGCCGCGATTATTTACCTGGAGGGTTAGAGGATAAGAGAGAAATAGAGAGAGGGGAGGGGGGGAGAGGGAGAGAGGAGAGAGGGAGAGAGGGATGTGGAAAAAAGTTTACGCGAAACTCGGCATTGCAGGTGCGACAAAGTGACCTAATGTGACGTATAATCTATAATGCGCGTGTCATTAAGGTAACGAATATTAACGACTACCTTCTACGTAGTTTTAACTCAGTCGATAAATGAATATGTAGGTCGCGACGATTCCGGGATATGAGTATTTGCGAGCCCAGAATTCAGCTTGAAAGCAGATGGTTCGGGTAAATGGCGTATGTGAGAATTCTTGTAAAATTTGCAAGGTATGCGTATGGTTTTAACGCGACACGCTTCATTATGGAAATTAAAGTAGAAAGTAATGTACCGTCGGTTCTGATGGCAGGTTTTATGCGTGACAATCGTTCCCCTCCGTAGTACAATACATTTTAACTTTTTTTTTTTCATTTTGAATACTTTTTTTTCAATTGAAATTTCAATAGCTCGTGATACGATTAAAGTGAATGATGGGCTTCCGCTCGTGGTAATCTCCGTGCGGTAAAACCTCTGTATTATTCGCAGCGCAAATTTTTCGTGGATTGTAAATAATCCAGTGCCGATGGCTGCGAACACTTGGAGGCATACGCCACTCTGGAAACATTTTCAAGCGTAAAAGTAACTTTCGCCGCCATTTAACTCGGTGGATCTGTCACTGTCAGTCGGCGGGCTATTCATAGTTATTTATCTTTTTTAAGAATTGGATATACAGCTTTTATTTAATCGTAACAATTGAATCGACTATATCCACAATAAACGCAGGGACTGCGCGGGGCAGGAATTTGACGAGATATTCCCCCAATTCGTTTAAAATGGATTGTCAATCTGTCCATATCTATACAGAGTCGTCAGCATAAAATATATCAATCAAGCCTGTTACACAGAATAAGTAAACCGTAACCTGGGATGTCGGTACAAAGCCGATAACGCATTTTCCAATATCAAGTCTAATTACAGTTAACTAAATGTACTGTCAATTGCAATGCGCGGAAATATTTCTGATGCGAGACGTAGTTTTACCAAACGCAAATTTTGATTTCCATTTTATTCTTAATTATTTGCATACATACGCGAGTATAACGGGAAATTCATATATCGAGCTGCATTTTCGTTGGTGAAACTTTATTATTCTAAAAGTCCCTCTAATCCGTAGTACTGCGGAACAGAAATTTGCCAGAAACGTCACCAAACATCTCTCTCATCAACATCGCCTTTTTAGACCGCTCGTTTTTTATTCATTTCCACCTAAACAGTGGAACATTCAGTTGCGATTGTTGTAACTAAATGTTGCACCGACAACTATAAAAGTTACAAACTCAATAAAGATATTTGTTCTCCAACTAGCTTATTGTAGGAAATAAAATATTATAATCAGACTATTATTTAGATTTGCAATTGGCTTTGGCATGCAATGGGTTAACATAAAGGATAAAACCTTCCAAACCCCCCAAATATACCCAGTTGAGTGCACCATCAGCGCTAAATCTGACCCTCAAACATTTAGCGTAACGATTACAAACAACCGGCCTGTGCCATTCTTTCAACAACGAGATCGAGGTACAGAAACGATAAAACGTCGGGTCAGGCGGGTACAAGAGGCGTTCTTCATTCCGAGCGCACCTGGAGCTGGAGAAAAAAAATCACACGCTCGACAAATATCGTTTCAGTTTGAAATATAACATTCTCCACCCCGGAGACACTTTTGCGAATTCCACCTTTTTTATCCCGCCGCCGGAAGCGGCGCGGCTCTGGAAGTGGGGGTGGGGGCAAGGGCGAGCGGGAGAGAGAGAGGGGGGAGGGGAGAGAGAGAAAGAGAGATGGAGAGGAGTAAAAAAGGGATAAAGAGGCAGGAAAGGAGCCGACTCGTTGCAAGATTTACGACATTCAGGAACGAGGCGCCGGGGGAGCGAGGGCAGAGTTTTCCAGTTCGGATTCCTGGAAAATCGCCGGTGACATCGACGAGCATTTCTGTATCCCCGCTGCGCCAAGCCTCTCCCTCGAGCCAACGAGCTCCTCTCCGCGATCGTACGGAGTTAATTTTTAAAGCTCCAGACGAGAACGAACGGACCAGGCGTTGCGCCTGTATATACGCCGCTCTCCTTCCGTCTCGATCTCGCGGATAGGATTATCGATTGTCCACTCGATCGAGTCTCACCTCTTCCCAAGGAGAAAAAGGGGAACGTTAAAAAGCCACGCTTGAAATTGAAAATTAACCGATAAACGCACCATTATCATTTTTGACAACACGTCGGACGGTGAAGGAGTGTCGATGAAAAGAGGAGAGTACGTGTTGGCGCGTTTGAATTTGCGCGAATGCGTTTACGAGCGATTAAAGCGCGATACGATTTTTTATTCATCGCCATTAACCCTTTAACGCCTTAAAACCGATATTTCGACTTTCTGAAATATATAATTTTAAGATACCTCAAATATAATTCTTCCAAAGTTACCTTGAAATATATGCGTTAATAGATACCGCGATTGTGCATTTTTGTGTGGTGGAAAAGTGTTTAATGTACTGCAGTGGTTGATATCGAGTGATGTATATACATATACATCGATATGCATTAAAGTGGTTAAAGCCTTTAAGGGCGTTGCTGATAAAGCAAATGAAGCTGCGATAAGGGCTGAACGGGGGGCCGGTATCGTAATAAGCGGGCAGATTGCAGGCGATACGATTGAGCATAAAGCGTATCCTTTTGCGCCACCATCGATCTCCCGGAATAATGGGGCCTGTAAACAATGGCGGGGCTTATAACGATCCCGTTAAGCGTCAGAATCAAAGCGATAATTTCCATGAGCGTGGAATATGTTTGTCGTGCCGCCAAGCCACTGGACTGTGGAAAAGCTTTGAGAGAAAAACCGATGACGAAACATTTTCCGCGAGCTGAATCGCACAAATCGGGGGACGTTACTGTTTTTCGAATTTCTCCTTCGAAATTGATCAAAAAACTAGCGTCATGTCTTCGAGGTGGAAATTCGTGTTGAAAGAGATAATAGTTTATGATCTGTTAAAAAAACAGGACGCAGAATCGCTTTTACGAGTGTTTTCGTTTCGCTTTCGAACATTTTATCGCGATGATTCAGAATGAATCGCGATTTCTCTTTCGCTTTTGCAATGAAACTTTATGCAAGAACGGTGGTGATTTACGACTTATCCGGGTGAATAAGTAAAATTCGCCTTTGTTAGAATACTGTCTCGAAGATTGTTCATTATTCCAAATTGCGTCCCCGAAAGAAACAGTGGTATTTAAAGGGACGTATGCATCTAAAGGGCGCAGAGCCTCCGAGAGAAATCCTATAGTTAAATCTCATTAATTGCCCAAAACCCTCGATTTTCACGAGTGTCAAAGGGCCTCTGTATCTGGCCTAATTATCTACCGTGACTGTTGCAAAGCAATGGTATCCACTTACCGAATGATTACAGAGATAGAAGCTTGCATTCACCTGGGCAGCTACTGAACGAGGCTCGTACAAAATCCGTAAATTCGAGTATCAGGCAGTGGAAGTCAGAGTCACCTGTAACGAGAATTGGTAACATTGAAAGTAATCCTTCCGAAGAAGACAATAGCGATAATAAAGATCAATTTGTTAAACTTGCACCCTTTAAATTTACTTTTCTTCGTTAATATATCGATCGATAACATCTCAGACTTTCGTTCCTTTCACGTGTCCATGATAATAAAAATATATACACAATTTTGCTCCACAAAATACCAGAGATGGTTATCGCATAATTAAGTTATATTCACGGTCACGTGATGTAACATACGACGTAATACGACGCGAATCCGTAAGCCATAATATCGACATAGAATTCAATATGGCATCCGTTTTTCAAAACTATTATACGGTTCAATATAATCACCAATAGATTTATCGAGTGTTCCATTTTCTCCTCGACAATACCTTTGCTCTCCGCGAACGTGTTAGGAGGGTATTGAAATTCGAGAAAGTTCGGTTATGACAGGTATTTCAGGACGGCGATACCCTTTGTGGAATAAAGAAAGTCGGCTACGGGCTTTGTCTCCGTTCCTCCTCGTCTCTCATGCGTGAACTATCTGGGGTTTAATTTTTAAAGCTCCAGACGAAGGAACCCGACGAGACCTCGTCCTTTCCGTCCCTCGGGCTCGATTTCACGGTGGGATTATCGATCCTTCGCGATCGAGTTTCGACGAATCGGAAGCCCCGAGGAGCCGAGGAAGGAAAGAAACGCCGCGACGTTCTGCTAGACGCGAAAAACAAGAGAACTTACGCCGATATGCCTGGCGGCCCCTTGAAAATTAATTTAACGAGGCCGAATGCAAATTTTATTCCGGGCAAGATGGGCGGAAATAAAAGCTGCTGTCGAATTATTATTATTTTCGCCCCCCCTCCCCCTTCGCGTCCCGAATGCAATCGAGGAGCATTGAATTTTTTGCCCGCCCAGTTGGAGTTTAAAGCTCGAGTAACGAGGCGGTGGAAATTTGAGTCACGGATACCGAATCATAAAATCCCTCCTGGCTTGCGCCAATCAGGATCTCCTGGAAAGGAGCGATCATCTTATCGCAGAACTGATTAGAATGTTCTCCTCTGCCAGAGCATTTTATTACAATTGCTGCGGATGAATAACTCGGAAAAGCGATATGTTTTACGATCAATCCGACGAGTTCTAGAAATTGAACAGCCTGGAAATTTGAAAAATTGTTGGATGAAAGGAATTCGAGGAAGTAAAGAAAGGTTGTTCAGTTATGTGTTTAATATCGTAGTACTCTTCGTGTTATATCTGCTTTAAAAAACATACGAATTACGTGTATTTTATAATTGTTCCTTTGCTACCAATTTTTAGCGCTACGCAAGTTATTCGTATATTAGATTTATAAATGATTCATTAAATGATAATCCGCAAAATATAATGAGACGAAGAATATCTACTTTAACTGGCATAAGAATCAAAAGGGTCTCTGGACTATCGTAAATTCATCGTAAAACCTGATCCTGGTATCAAAGACTCCTTTTCTTATCCCGGCACGTACCCTACCTTAAGAATTTACTGATTGCTACGGCCATCAGGATCGAACGTGTCTATATTTCTTCGTTGAGATTTATTTTATCTTTCTATCGAGAAAAAAAATTTATCATTCCGCCTCTGCCACGTAAAATTCATTTTGTTTTTTTTTCAACTTTCGCAACGTTTTCCAAAGTTTATCGCCATTCCACATCGCAGTGAGTAAGAATATTTACAAAAGTGATGGAAACTAATGCACGAAGTACTTTTAAAATTACGATAAAAATCTTTACACTCTCGTAAAAATACGGAAATTATGTTTCCTTGTGATTTCTTCTACTTGACTGGGAATATTAGGTTGTCCCAAAGGTCTTTCGCTATTTGGATGTAGCTAGTCTATTTGGCAATGTTTATACAAACATGAAACCTAATCTGTTAAATGTTGCAGTCATTATCTTCGATCGTCCTCTAGCTATATACATACATCAATCAAATAATATAAAACAATGTTGTGCATCTAATAATTCTTTATGGAACGAATGAAGCTTTTTGGATAACCTAATAGATCAACCTAATAGATCTTTGCTTATAAATGATGTACGCGTAAGGTGATACATCAAACGATCAATATAATTAATACTGCTGCTAATGCATTCATCGTGGTCTCACAAAATATTTCGACTTTTGCTTAGAAGTATTAACACGTTCCTACAGGCAATACGGAATATGTGGTGTGAAATTAATAGCTAATATACATGAATTACATCTTATTGGCACCAAGAGTAAAGAGAGTATGTAATGCGTGATTAATGCGTCGACTTGGTAATTAGACGTGTTTGGAAAATGCGTTGCACCTCAGAAAGGTTCGACATCATTAAAGAAACAGGAACAGAAATGTTAATAAGGGATGTATTCGAGATACGTATAGCGAGATAATTGCGGCGCAGCCTTTGTATTTCTACTCGCTGTAATTAGATGATGCAACAATAAATCCTTTCATAAAGATTCGTTAACTTTTTAATCGAATTCCGAAACGAACAGGCGTGAGCAGCATATAAATTCGTCCCAGAGGATACCGCAAAATATACAGCTCCGTACTTCGATATTAAAATCAGGTTCGAGAACGAATTTACAGCACGCTCTCCGGATCTTTTATTTTACCGTCGGGTATCATGAATATTTCCTGAAATTGCAAGAGCCCGTACGTTGTGTAAACGTCGATACGCGCGTTGCGTTAATTACGACATTAATTATATTAATGTTTAAAAAAACACAATAATAACATTTAATTAAACAAGAACACAAGCGCGTCAATATTGAATTTTCGTATATTTTACGCCATTGTTTGAACGTTAAATATACTATAACTACAATTTACGTACAGCAATGCAACTAAGCGCCGATGATAAATCTCGCTACTTTTCGATATTCGTAAAAATATCCATATCCAATCCAGAGCGAAATGTTAATTAATATTCATATTCCGTACTTTTATTCCAACCTCATCCGTATTCGAAATTCATTTACACTCCATCAATTTTAATTACCGATCATCTATTGCACGAGAACGGAAAACAAATGTTAGACGTCTGTATGTAATGAATTGGTCAAAAGGCAGAAGTTAGTTTCACTCGGGAAACGTCGCAATTCGAGGAGCCGCGTCGGTTAGTACCCATCGTGAATGGAAACGTGCTTGGAAAGTGTCTATCAATCTCTGTGATTAGCACCCGCCACAATTCCGACGTGAAATTCATCTGAAAATTAAATTCTGGTCGAAGACTGCGAGAGAATCAGGGTATTTATAATATTTACTCACTATTTCCAGGCATTATTATATCTGATACCTAGAGGTTCTTTAATCATCACTGTTTCTATAAACAATAGAACAATATTATCTTAATGATTTCCATAAACATATTTATTTTCATTTATCTCCACGACATTTATGTTCTAGATCAAGCTTCTCGGCCTACACAAGATTAAATAACTCTTCCAGAAATTCCCCAACCGGACATATATAAAGCTCTACTAATTTTTTAGTCGAAACATATTATGACACGGCGCCTCGCAATCAAGGGATCGTTTTCCTCCTGGCATGCAATCTCTATTAGCGTGGAACCCTTTGACATCGCTTTTTACGAACGCCTGATGGGCTTCGAAATTCACTTAGACGTGGCCGTTATGTGAGATCGCAGAGGGGCTATTCAAGGAGCTTCGTGAAAACGACTTCGCCAGGGTACTCGAAGATAAGCAAATGAAAGATTACGCCAAGGACGGAGGAAGGCGTGTAAGGCTCAGGTTCTGGGCCGATAAACAAAGGGAGATAACGGATGAATTCGTCCTGCAGGACGCTCGAAAGGATAAGGGCGAGCTCTTTGGCATCGGGATCAGGTTCGAGAATGGATTTACGGTGCTCCAGTAGTCCTCTACGAAGCGAGGCGTAGGATCCTCGAGGATGCTGGAGACTCGCCCCCAGGATCGTCCGGCTCGTGTGACGAAGAGCGGTATTTGAGCCCGATTCTAGCTGAGGATTACCTCCCGGATCCTTCGGCCAGAACCAGGCGTTAGGATTACAGAACGGTCTAATGCTAAGCCCCGACCGCACGGCTGATTCTTTACGCCAGATACCGTATCGCCCTGCCTCCCCCGTTAAAAAGTGTTCCTATCCAGGTGCGTCCCTCTGCGTGCCTTCGAACGGAACAACCATCCATTTTATCGAAAGAAATTTACCGAAGATTCACCGGATTTTGCCGAATTTTACCGAATTTTGCCGAATACCATTTTGATTTATATATAAACCGCATTTTATACATTTAAGACGGAGGTATCAAGTGGCTTATATGTATGGTAGAATAAGATAAAGGAAGGCAATTCGTTCAGTTGGTGGTTTCAAATTTGCCGTCAAGTTAGTATCCTTCGATAGTAGAGTGGAATAAAAAAAATTTCACCTAGGATTGCTTTATTGCTTGGGCGAAAGCGAGTTTCTATTTTTTCCATAAGGATGCTTGAGCTTGATTTTCATTTTCTCCGCTATCAATATGCTCAAGTAGGTTGCTCGACACCACGTAAAAATTTCGTGAAGATTACACGAAAACAGACCGAAGTACGAACTTCGTATTGCGGGCACGTACCCGCTCTCAAAATGTTCCGGCATGTTTGGTGTAGGAATACGTGAGCGTGTCGGCTGGCATTCAAGGGCTAAACCTTTGTAACTAACGATGACTTTTAGGTAACGTTACGTTTACATGCACTACGTTAAGCCAGCTATCGTTTCCTCCTGGATATTTTTTTCTTTTTCATTTTTCGGCACCGACTGCTAAGGTCATTTGGCCTAGGATCGACTGCTTAAGGTGGGTTCCGAATCACCAGAGCTACGGTATACATATCACGTAGAAAAACCAAAGGTGTCTGAGCCTCTATCCACTACAGCACCGTAACTCCTCTCCTGGAAATATCAATCCTCATAAATCAACGATCGTAGTTTCACAGTACATGTTCACTTAATTCTTCATTGTACGTAATATAATGTAACATTACGTACCGCACGAGAAAAAAATATAATTAGGTGGAAAACTCCCAGACGAATCTGGGTTGGAGACGGTGAAAAGCACAATATTGGCGGTATGCCACGGGATATCGAGAAGGTTGCGCTCTTGGAAAAAGTATGAGCCAATAAATGCGGATAAATTCACGCGAACAACTTCGAAGTATTTTCCGTACGTTTTCTCTGTTGCCTCTGTTCTTTCCACGTGGATACCCCCTACCCATTTTTTTGTTCCCTTTAGGATACAACACTGCGCTTTATACGAGAATGAAGCCTAATTAGATCAACGGACCCAAGAGGAATTCAGATCAGAGATGATTAATCGCGACTGACAATATTGGTGGTATGACCCAAAATGCCCAGAATGCTTTTCGAAAGGCAATAAGGGAGATATTTGGGATATGCAAAATGTCCCGAAAAATGCACTCGCCCTATCTGGCCATTATTCGTATGTTTTTTGTCTTTGTTAGACTAAACGAAAAGACCAATATGTTTTCTCTACTATTCAATTTTCATGAATTTATTTTATTAGACTTGTATCTATGCCAATAAACATCCAAATCGAAATTGAATATATGAGTAAGGGCCAATCAAAAAGACAGTATATTTTTCTGGGACACTGTATAATAAGTTTAAGCGAATGACTTCGAAATATTTTTCCGCATTTTAATCCAGATATCCGTGTTCCTCTCTTACGGAGTGAGTTTTTTACGTCCCTATATAATGTAACATTACATTTTATACAAGGATATAACAGTTACGCATTATCTTTCTGAAAAAAAGACAAGCATGTATAAACACACGCTAATGACTTCGAAGTATTTTTCCGTACGTTCGTCCATTTGCTCGTCCACGTAATGCGCCAAGTACTCACTGCTGCCCTTTCTTTCCATTCGTATTACGAAATTGCACAGTACAGGTTTTTCAAATTAAATTCACTCTTTTGCAAATCAAGTACGTTTCCATATATATTATATTTAAAAAATATCAAATATCATTAATTACATAGTAAGAAATCAAGCCCTCTGCGACTCTCTTCAAAAATTACTTCAGAAATTGGAAGACGATAATCTGAACGAAGTTTGGTTGATTTTGTAGAACGCAAATATTCAGAAGATGCAGGAAGTGCGCGATCTTGTTGGTCGGACAAAACTCACTAATTTTTTTACTACCATATTCTCCAATGCTGAATCCTATTCAAGAAGTGTTTTCCAAAATCAAGTTTAATGCAAAAAATATATTAGCTGATCCTTTAAATCGGCAAAATTTAATAGACGTAATTAACAACTCTGTCCGTACTGTTACATTTACAAATTGATATAATTATTATATGAATATGTATATTAAGCTACCAGCTGTTGCTACAGGAGAACGGTGCTAGGTTATATGTACTATATACTAGCATGTACATATAATCCAGTCTATAAACGGTTCTCTTTGAATTATTATTATTATTGAATTACGGAATTATCCGAACACAGCTTTCATACGTACTTTCCTCTCCGCATATAATAATGTAATTGTACGAATTATAATAAAATTTTGGATTTCTTACTATGTGATTAGCACTATTTGATGTTTTTAAATATAATATATATGTACAAGTGCTTCATGTGAAAAGGGTCAATTCCATTCGCAAAAGAGTGAATTTTATTTGCAAAAGGGTGAATTTCCTTTGCAAAACGGTAAATTTCATTTATAAAGGAGAGAATTTCATTCGAAAATATAAGAGAATACTTAAAGCATAATTGTGCGCCGGAGGAAGTACGAAGCAATAAACGGTGGATAAATCCGCGCGAATGACTTCCAAGTATTTTTCCGTACGTCCGCCCTGTTGCCCCGTATTCTTTCGTCGCGGAGCATCCACGTGGATAGACCGTCGTCGGCATTGCATCCGACATACCGCGAATAAAATTCCGAGATATGGGGACGGGCCAGAGTGTGGAGGGGAGTGGCTGGGAAAAAAGGCTGCGGGAGCATAAATCATCTCGCGGAGAAGGCGGAGGCGGCTGCCGGGGCTCTGTCAACAATGCATTCGAATTAGTGCAACGAGCAAGAAACGCTTGCGAAGTTCCATCGCCGGCGAAATGAGCGGGGAATCTCGGTGCGCCCGGGTCCCTTATGAATTATCCTCGATCCCTGTCGTAACTCCCGCCTGATTTTCTCGGCCGAGATAAATATTGGTGGTAGGAAAAAACCGATGTTTATGCGCCACCGTCGCGCTTTATTGCCCCAGGAAGACGTGCTCGGTAATCGTGCAGCTGGTAACCCTAATCCCAATATGGTGATGTATGTGCCTTTGGGATTTTTGCGGTATTCGCGAGAGAAAGAAAGAGAGAGAGAGAGAGAGAGAGAGAGAGAGAGAGAGAGAGAGAGAGCCTAGGGAATTTTGCTAGCGTTCGAGATTGCTTTCTCAAAGTTCGAGGGAAATTTTAATATCGCGTATTTCTTAGATGTACCGCCGTAAATTTGCGTATGACACTTGAATTATTCTTCTGAATTTTACTTTATCGTAAGAAAGCACCTGCGATACTTACATTAGATCGGTGCAGAAGTTATTGTGCAAACTCTACAACTACGTTTGCACGAGCTTGATGTATTTATATTCAACGTGCATCTGTGTTCGTCAAATATGTTCGATATCGGCGAGAAATTCGCACATTATTGATTACGCTGAAGAAGAGATTGCATCGCTCAGATTCGTTGCGTCGTATTTATGTTACTGAGATTTTTAAAGTATTAAAAGAAAGTCTAAAGACTATCGATTTCTCGTCAGCGTCTCATCGTGTTGCTTCACGTATCTCACAATATCTCGTACTATCATTTATATTTTATATATACTTCTGCGAATCGATGATGCGTAGTTTTCAATTAGAATGTTGACTCACTCGGAATACGAGAAGTCCAAAAATTGCATACGATCGATTACGGCATGAATGCTGTTGTCAAACTCTGACACGCAAAATCCTTCTTCCAGGAAGAAATAAAAATGTAAATAATATTGAAAAATGAAATTTCGACTATTTCTTTTTCATTCCTCCTAATATATATACGAGTATGCCTATCATACGATTTTAAAACGAGCCCAATTGACTCATTTTTAGATATTTAGTGCTAGAACCCTTAACACAGACGACAGAATGTCAATGAAACCACTATCCTTTGAAATGAGGGGAATGAAATAACGAGCTAATTAAGAGCATAATAATTACACGAACTTATTGTACAACGATTGTCTGCGGCATTTCTAATTAACGAAATTAAGCCCTATAGCCAGATCATTGTGTGCTCATATAACGTGTCAAAATATCAATGGGCGCATTAGCCGTGTAGCAATAAATCCTCGAGTGAAAGGACCAGGACCGAATGCGTGATGCATTATGTCAAATATTAATTTTCACCGTGCGGCAGTTTGTCGTTCATTATCGTACATCGGTGCATGATTCACTGATAATTACAAACGAGCTTTTAATTCAGTCTCGATCGATGCCTCGAGACTTCAATCTGAGAGATTCCACGTTGCTGTTAGATTCAGACCGAAAATCACTGATTATTCACGAAAATCTTGGTGCATGGAGTATTGCAAGCATTTCTTCTTACTCCCACCTGTAAGAGTTTAGAAACTGTGGAATCCAGCATTTGTGTATATCATCGATAAGTAGCGACGAATCCTAATGGGAGAGGAATGTCAGGTCGTAGGGGTAGTAGTAAAGTATCGAAGATGCCGCCAGAAAGTCAAAATCGTGAAGACAGTAAGATTTGATGAACAAAAGTTGATTGTCAAATTCAGAAAACGAAAGAGAAAGTCCAGCATGAAAGTAAGAGTAGAAAAGTTGAGGATAGGGTGTGTATATATATATATACATATACATCCACCGTGATTAAAATCTCAATATAATCTCTTCGAGCACCAAATATTTTTATTTCCTTATAACTCGACTAGCATAATAAAAACTCCGGATTCCTTCTCGATGGACGAACATAAAATTGACGTAGGTATCAGCGTTTATCGAATCTTGAGCAAATTACGTTAGCCAATATGAGACCCGCCTGGTATTTGCGCGGCATATTTCTCCGTACAAGTGGGTTAATTGGAATTTTGGCGTCGGGCACAGCGGCCAGCTGGAAACACGATGTAATTCTGCGCGATGTTCGATTCGTTCCCGCACTTTCTTTCCCGAGCCTCACGCACTTAGCGCACCGCAAAGTAGCTTTCATTCACTCGCGTACGTGGAATAGACGTTGGCGTAACGAATAGAGGCTTGAATTTCTATGCGAAAAATACGAGCTGAATGCCGTCCATCAGCTGCGGATAATTTTTCACGAGGCGAATATGGCATTGAATAGCGCACTTCGGACAATGGTACGTAAAATAAATATACTTGGCGGTCGACGGATCGAACGAACTTTAAACAATGGTTTCTAAAATAAATATACTTGGCGCTCGATGGCGAGGCTCGAAGAAAAGGAAGGAGGAAAGAAAAACGAACGAGGAAACAGAGAGGTTTGTAATGCCGCGCGAATGAAAGAGGTTCCAACTTTGTTTGTTAGCGCTAAATCATTTATCGCGCGATACGTACAGAGTTGATTTATCGGCAAGAAGTTGATCTTACATGGTGTATTTTTAAATACGTTAACTTAAACGATAGTCGATAGGGAGTATCGAAGAAATAAACGAGCGTAGGATCAAATCCGTGGTTTGAACTTCGTAAAATGTAAGCGTCTTATCGAGAATGTATTTTATATCGTCGTTTATGGGGATTTCATAAATTCTTGCACGACATGGAAATACCGACTGGAGAATTTACGATGTTGATCACAATTTTTCTTGTCAAACCATCGGTGCAATATTTTTTCCCCGGAAACAGCTATCTTGTTTTATATGGACCTCGCAAATTTACGTAGGTCATAAAAATACTCCTGGCTATAACTTAAAACGCTTATCACGTTCCTTCTTGCCAAAATATCCACGTAATAATGTTGTCGAGAAAGTATTTTCGTCCCGTCGTTTTATGCGTATCCTACGAACTCGCGCAGCTTATAAAAACATCTGTAGCTAAATTTCAAAGAGCCTCTCACATACCTCCTTGTCCTTGTCAACGTACTCGCGTAACAATTTTGTCAAGGAACACGTACCGTTTCGTTTTACGCGAAGTTACATCCATCTTGATCTTTCGCATAGTACGCACAAGTTCTCGTAGATCATAGAAATACTTCTGGCTTTAGAACCTAAGTAGTCTACCGCCTTCTCTCTTGCCAGCATACTCAGATAACAATTTCGTCAAGAAAGATGTATCTCCTTCTCTCACGAAGACCACACGAATTCGCGTAGATCATAAAAATACTTCTGGCTTTCGAACCTAACGAGTCTGCCGCCTTCTCCCTTGCCAGGATACCTACATAACGATCTCATCGAGAAAGACGTATCTCCATCTTTCGCGTAAATCATAAAAATACTTCTGGCTTCGGAATCTAACGAGTCCACCACTCTTGCCAACATACCGACACAACGATCTCCTCGAGAAACGATCCCATCCCCTCCTTTAACACCGCAGACTCGCACTGGCGATAAAGATACTTCTGGCCGATGGGTGCATTACTCGAGGATTAATGCGAGAAGGCGTCTTTACAACGAGCACGATTGATCGCAGGACGCTTGGTAATTACCGTCGTTTGTTCGCCGCACTTTTTGTCCCTCGGGTGCCGTTGGGTCCTGTTTCGATGCGCGCATTCGTAATAAAGGTCGACGATCCCGGCTGGGAATGTTTTTACCAGGCGACCAATATTTGGCGTTAAAAAGCCGGTCGTGATTTATCTCGCTCCTTGCAAGGGAGGACGCCCCTCCGAGCCTGGAACGGCCAACTCTTAGGGGCATATCCACCCTTCGATATCGTGGTTCGAGACGACGTACGAGGCTACTAATGTTCGCCATATCCGACGCTAAGGGCTTTCACGGTGAAGGATGCGATGGTGTTTCTGTTTTATTCAAAACTACCCCTGGTCTGGGTGCTCCTTCGGCGAGGCAGGATCGTCGGGGAGTATGGAGAAGGAACGCGAGTGTGAGAGGTTTTGGTAAGGATGAATGTAAATGAGAGCAATGATATGTTTTATTAAATCGTGCCTCCATTTATTAATCTTTCTGCAATCCCTCGCTGACGCCTCGCGACTCTCTTGACAAAGAGCGGAGCGCATAAGGTACAATATCTTACGTCACATTCCACTCGCACCTGTACGGTTCGCCACATATATTCCATTACGTAAGCTCTTGGATCGTGTAAAAATAGTTTCTCTCTTTATTTTTTCTCGCAAATCGCGGTTTGGTCTTTTTCGTAGATATTTTTGGGTTCATCTTGTTCTACTTTTGTGGGATATTTTTAGATGTTTAAGAAGCTTGGATGTATGATATTGTTTATTGATACGTTTTTTAGGTTGACAAGGAACATGGAGCATCGATCGAAACGTCGGTATATTCTCGAATAAGAGTATTTCCAGTTTGGAGAATAAATAATAATTTCTTCGATAACGCATAAAGGCAGACACGATGAAGAATAGTTTGCTTGATACACGAGTAGCTATTTTAGACATAGGAATTTTCTATGCTTAATGAGAAAACGTTATCAACTTACGCTATGGACAATCGAAATTTGCTTGTCGGATCTTGTCATCGTATCGTTGAAATCGATCGTTCCGTGGATATCAAATTATGTATCGGTTAAATGAATTTTGTAGGTCCAAATGCGAATATTATTTTTGAAAATAAGCTAAATTCATAGATGACACGTGCGTTTCCATGAATAGAGAAATTGTTATGCGGCGAGTGGCGAACGAGATTGTACCGTTACAATAAATGGCTTTATAGATGTTTCATTACAAATACGCGGATTGCAGAATTGTAAAGCGATTTAAAACGGACGGCAATTAAACGGAATAAAAACATGTCACGTACGATCTACAATGATTGTTTTCAAATTCCTAATTAAGCCACAATTGGCTACGACAAGCTATTTATACTCAGCCATAAATGCAGGAATTTTTTATTTAATCTCGTGTCCTTATGTAATAGGGAAAGATTAATTTTAACTCTCCTCGTGTAAAATTGTATACTTTAAATATAACAATAACGTGCAAATAGCAACGAATCTCGCGTTATTTTAAAACGATCTATACGGATTTCAAGAATGACATTTCATAGATTAGGTGCAGTCGTTGCCGGATATCATTGAACACCTGACGGACACATTTGGACCGATAAGGATTCGATCGACGAGGGTTAATCAGTTACCCAATTTCAATCTACTCAAACATCAATCATCCTAGGATCACTACGACAATGTCCATAGATAACCGTGAATCGAAGCTTGGATCATTAAAAGACGAGCAAAGTGATAAATAAACGAATAAAAACGGTACATACTTGGTGGATGCGTATAAAATACAATTTAAAACTACGACCGTGTCGCCTTTTATGCCAACTCTCTTCAAGTATATTTCACGCTTCTTGGAACTTAAACACTTATAAATTATACAACGTCGACCAGAAAAATACTCGGTATAAATTAGAATGAAATTAATCACGTCATTATTTAGAACATTCAACGATATCAAGCGGATTAAAAATATTAATATCCAGCGAATGATTCCACGGAGCAAGTAGTGCATATTAAAAAAATCATCCACACACATATAACCAGAAAAAGATACGCGCAATCGATTTTTGTAAACTTTGGAAAACATTGCATGGTAAAATGATCTTCACGGAAACACCTTTGTTATCAACACGAGGAACCCAGATGTCGATCGTCCTTCCAATCGCAAACCTACCGTTAATAAATAAACATTCGGGGAGAGGTATCGTCCCTAGGAGGAAACGATGGGGACCTCTGTTAACAAAACCGCGCTAATTCGAAGCGGCGCAAAGACCAGTCAGAATTTACCGGAGGAGACGAGGATAAATATGAAGGATAAAGGAGGTTTTCCCCGAAGTGAAAGAACAATCGGCCGGTTGGCCGTCGAAAAGCGCGACGGTCCGACACCCTCGTGGCTGCACGAGCCGCGGGCCACGTCGCCCTCTCGGTTCATTGATTATTTAAAATCCGGTTAATCGACGGCCCCGGAGCGAAACTCGAGGATAGGGTAGGGAGGACGGATGGGGCTTGGCAGCTGCCGCCACCTGGCGAAAAACCGAGGAACATTTTTACCCCTTCGAGGGTACACCCCAGGGATTTTTCGAAGTTGCGCGGTTGAAAGCTCCGGCGAGGGAGTTTTTCGATTCGATCGTGAAGGGTGTCGATATTCGAAATGGTAATAATGAGGAAGGGATTATGTTGATCGATCAAATGTTTTTTGCTTTAACACGAGAGTGGAGATATGGTGGTTTGAACGTGATAAAGGGTTTTTTGTGATTTGCTCGATCTTTCGTCAGAATTCGTCGATAAGGCGTTGGTTAGACTTTTGTTTGCTATGGGGGGTGTCGGTGTTTGAGGTTGATATTTAAATTGGTAATAATGAAGTGCGGATTGTGTTGAACGCTGAAACGATTTTGCTGAAAAGGAAAGTGGAGATATTTCTTTAATTTGGCAAATTAATTTAATTTAATCCACATAAGTGGAGATTAACGATGAAAAACGACCTTGATCTTTTACTACGAGCGATGGATTTTCGGATGATCCGCATAGCATCTTTTGTAAATGCATTCGCAAATGTTTCGAAGATATCGAATAAACATTAAAAATTGATTTCGCGCTTTTTCGTTTTTTACCGATTTTGTCCTTTGATCCACGTAACACATTGTGCGATAAAATAATTTTAGCTATCGCATCACACTCCTTGATACCTACCGAGCGTTATACATCATTTTCACTCCGACCTATCCAAATTACAGTGCTCTTCCACGGGTCAAAAATCCATATTTCATTATCCCATCGATTCTAATCACAAAAACGTCGAGAACTCCACGAACATTTCTAATCATCTCTTACTCTCATCCGTTAAAAAAAATTCTACAAATAAACACATCACGATCCTTGTTTCAACAAAACAGTTTTATATGCACACCAAATCACACTAAACGCTCTATTCCCGTTACAAGCACGTCGTAAAACACACCTCTGGAACACACTCCCCGCGTCAGAAATGTAGTCACGCAAAATATCCTTGGGTTCGGTGTTTAAAGCTGCTCTACGCGTGTCATTGAGAAATTACTCGGGTAACGGATTTAAGGGTCAAGGCACGGCGCCCTTTTGCCCGGCTGAAGGGATTTAACTCGCGCCTGGCGGTCGCGCGCCTGCACTTTGCCCCTGGCGAGGGCTTTGCCATCCCTGCCGAGCCGCGCTGCCGGTTCTTTGAAACGGTCGGATGTAATTAGAGGCAGAGGCCGGCGCGTTAATTACGCCGGACGGCAATTAATCTAAGGGACAAAACATCGCGGAGGCGTGGCCGCGATAAATCTTCGTTTGCCCTTCTTTCGAATCGGGAAATTCTTTTTCCGCCGGCGGTGAGTCGCGAAGGGGGATTGCGCCGATCTCGATTTATCGGTTTGTCGCAAAAGCTTCTTCCGCTCTCTAAGCGCTTTATCCGGCAATGTTTACACGAACGTAAAACCCAGCGTGTCAAATTTTCCCACGCCTTTTTTCCACTCGCGTCTTAATTCAGCGCTTTATACTTCTTCGTGGAATTTCATTTGATTCTTAAATTTAATATACCTTGATTGTTTCCGAGCCACGCATTAGTGGATAAAATTATTGTATTTCTGATCCACAATGTCGTTGTGTGGATGGAGAAATTTTAACTCTAACGAACTAGATGAAGAATGTAGAAATATTAAGTGTGAGAATAGGAATGCTCGGTAAGACCACAAAAAAGACCAAGAAGACTACTATAAATTATTGCCGGTGTAAGGAGTTGGAAAAGGAGGGTATTGGCTTTAAAAATTGAAAAACTGCTCTTCAAGGAGAAACTTTTGCATCCGAGTTTTTTTCGTACGTCTTCTTAGCATTGATCGCTTCGCCAATTGTTCAAAGGCGAAATAAGTTTTGTCCTTTATTTATCGCAAAATTTTTATTCAAAATGTATAAGAATGTACCGAAGATTTTTGCACACCTATCGTAATATTGTACTTAAATATTTCACACCATCGGATAATATTTGGGAATGTTCAGGGAAAAGAGTCGAATATTCGGAGGAACTTTGAATTTATTGCTCGGTAAAGTTCGGTCACTGGTATTAGAAGTGTGTTAACCGCAAATATTTTTGTTTTGCTTCGAGGAACTTGCAACATATCTACCAAAGAGACTTATTCCGTATCAATTACTCGTGCTTAAATATTGGGAGTAATTTTTAAAATGCGGAGACTTCTTTCCAAGGTTATTCAACTTAGGGAAAGATGAAATAGGATCGTATTTGAGTACCCAGGATTAAGAAGATACAACGGTGTCTTTGGAGAAACCCTGAATTTATCGCTCGGTAATTCTCAACTTTATTTACAATGTTCACACTTAACGAATACGCCCAAGTAGATTTTACAAAGTTTCGCGGCTATCAGCTCGCTATTCCTCGCGATCTCGAGAACGTAGCTCGATCGCGAGGAATACCGATTGCCCGGGTCTCACCACGTGGAGGTTGCCGCGACCAGAGACCCCCCACCCACCCTCCATTCCACGCACGCACTCATTCCTTAACCAAACTAAACGCACTCACTCCGTCTTACGAGAATACGCTGAGCATTCGATCCATTCCGTCATTCATCCAACTTTCCAAGCGTAAGCAGTGACAAAACGATAAAAGAGGGGTGAGCAAAGAGATGAGAGGTGAAAATCGCGACGCGAGGAATTCTTACCAAGAGCACCAGGGGTTCTCACGAGTACAAGGGGCCCCCGCGACGGTACCCAAAGTCGGCCACGGCTGAGAGTGGTTCCACAAAGTGGATACGTTACAGCGAACGGCAGCTACTCCATGAGCAATTGCTAGGCCCGACTGACGTAACACCACTCCCCTGAACATGACCTTCTAAGGGCCGTCGGGGGATCAGCACGAGTACCGTGAGAACCCTGGGCCCCTGGAAGAATTCGGGTATCTATGCTCCGACCAATAGAGCGCAAGACGAACGAGACTCTAAACTTAAAGAGATTTGTACTGCTTACGTTTGAAACATCACACCTTAAACTAGATCCACTCATCCGTCCACGCGTACATCTTAATGTATGGTTAATGCTAAGGACTTAATACTAGCTTCGCTCTTCGTTCTTGATTCTTCTCTCTTCTCTCTTCGGTACCAAAGCTGAAAGCTAGTAAAGGGAGAAGCGGGTTATCGATATGTCGGTTAGTATTAAAATCGGTAATAGAGGGTGAAAATAATAGAGGGGGCTAAAGGAGGGGAGAGACACGCAAAAAAGTACGATAAATGAGAAAAGGAAGGGATGTTGATTCTTCGCTGGGAATGCGAAGAATGATTTCTGGTCGCTCGCGCCGCCTTATATAGCCTCTGGAGGGCGAGCGATGGGGCCGACCTCTGAGGTCGTTCAAAATTGAAAATTTTCGTTTTGTCAACAGTCACCTTGCACCGAGCCATTGTTCCTACATCACCCGACGATTTGTATTTTACCGAATTTTACTCGCGATACCTTCGCGAATCCTCATTTTTTCCACGATCGCGATGCTCGTGCGTACATTCCACCATCTCTCGTAAATTAATTCGCGATCTTATGCTCGTCATCCGATTTGATCGACCAGAAGCGAGATCAAAAGAAATAATCTCAATTCTCGAGTTTGACTTCTTTTCCATGCTGTCTAAAAAAGTCGGTTTCCAAGTCTGAAACAACCGATGCAAAGCTTCTCCTTGAAGAACATTTTTTCAATGTTTAAATCTAACTCTTTTTCCCTCTCCTTATACTGGCAATAATTTATATTAGATTCCGTAATATTAGATTCGCCTTGCTCCTACGAACAGTGCGATTAAATACATCGATATGTATTATAACGAGCCTGATTATAAGTTTCTGCACTGTTTGCAAATCGCGCGCACGTCGATCGTAGAGTTGATAAATCGGGTCCAGTCGGTCTCTGCTTCTTGGTAGCTGCATGGTCCTATTTCAGCTTCTCCTTCCTCCCCTTCAGCGCTCGCGAAACAAATTAACGATTCCGAGTGTACGTATGTGTGCATGTACATAAATTAGTATTTTACGTGAGACCGAACGTGCCTGGGGCAGCGATTTAAACTCGCAAAGTAACTCGCAGTCGGCTGATTACCGGCGGTTTTTCCACGCTCGCGTGTGCACTTTATGGATTTTGCAATCTTGCACCGGTATTGATCACCGTTCGAGCGCAACTCGAGAGACTTTTCGAAGCGGGCGCAATTTATACCGACAAAGAACCACGGTTTAGCGCGAGGACTATTGTATCGATCTAAATTACTCGTTGGATTCGAGTTCTTGTTTTTAATTCGATCGATTATTCTTTAATCTGGCAAGAGATCGCGAGTAAATTGCATTGCGGATGCAACGTTTCGAGCAGAATGTAAATTGCGAGTTGAATAAATACTCCGATAAGCGCACACGTCCGTGGCGAGACTTTGGTACAACCGCGTAATTCGTGTATAATTTCTCGCAGCAGGAAAAAATAAAACCTTTCTATCTCGCGAGATATGATGGACCAAAATAAATGAATCCATTTATATGCTAATTTTTGACAACTTTAAAATCGTGCGTTTCAGAAATTTAAAAAATATTTCACGGACCGCGGTTGGAATTTCTTCTCTGCCGCTTTATGGCGAAGGTGTTGAACGAGTCGTACGACGGTTTCTTTTTTCAGCTCCGAATTTCACTCGTTTCCCGCGAATTCTTCGACTAAAGGGAGTTTTATTAAGTTTCGGCGCGCAAATCCACTTCTGCTTAGCATCGTGATTACTGGGAACGAACTGAAAAGCGATTTGGACGACTCGTTAAAAGGCCAACGCCTTACTAACGCCGCCATTCCTTCTTTATCGAGTAACGTCGCTTGCCGAATGGCTACTTTTATTTTTATGCCACTACTGGCCCACGGTTGCTATTTCCGTTTATATCCTCGGTAAAAACGGTTGTCGTGTACAAGAAATTTGTATACCTTGATAAAGATATGAGTGGATCGACCTCTCGATTAGAAAGGTTGTCCGAAACCAATTAGGATCTTAAGTGGATCGGTGTAAGGTCGATTAACGGCTCGTTACTCTTTATTTTTGAACACGTATGCCTTTTAATCGGAATTTTTATACATTTCTTAATAAAAGATTACCATTCTCATAAATATAAACTGAAATATAAAATTTTAGATTTTTCCCAACCGCTCTTCTTTAGCCGCCTTATATCCCAAACGCTCTTTACACTCTTCAAAATATTTACTCACTCGCACGCCGAATCATCTTCACACTCCCATATTATCAAGCTTAAGCTTAATTCTCGAAGAACATATTAAATCCGCATTCTTAAGTTATTATAAAAACAATTTTGTTTTCATTTAATTCTGATTTCTCAGTTGTGGATATACGTGAATATCAAATATTTACATATTCTTATGTTCGTTGGTCGGAACGATTCGATCGACACGTTCCTTTACAGACCGGATAACATTCGTTTAGCCGTAGTCTCTGTCGAGATAATTCTATCACGTTTTGGTTCGGCTAAAGTCGGCCACGACTTGCATCCGGTTCCATGTTTCAAATGAACGGACGATTCATCACTGACACTCCGTGCGTTCGCCCCGTGCGTCTCGGTTACCATTTATTCATAGATGTAACCTTTCAAATCTTCTGAACCGGTCTATTCACTCAAAGTGCGAAATCCCGTGGAACCGTGTCAACGGTTTTTCCACGATAAATATTTGACTATTAAATCTTTCGTAATAATCGATTAGCAAAGGGTTGGGATTAATATCGACACTAAAATACTAATTATTACTAAGCATGCATTAAATTAAAATTAATAGCATTAATTATATTAATCGATTAAAAATTGCAAGCTCTCGAATATGCATTATCTTAAATAATAACTTGGTGCATCAGTTTATAGGAAATAAGTATACGTTTATAAACGATGTAAATCACACGTGATCTAATATTTTAGCGAATTATGTGATTTAATATAAAGTTTCTTTTTTCTTTGACACTGTAGGAATTACAAATGGTTGCTATAAATATTGTACTATAAATATAGCCATTATAAACTAAGCTAGCAAGTGCTGGATTAAAATTCAAGAGAGCGACGTATCGAATTACCCACCATCGATCCGCTCGAAATTCTCGCCCTCGCGATAATTACGAGAATCTCGCGCGTAATCAAACTCGCTAGTCGGCCATCGCGTTTCGACGTCTGCCTCGCTCATTTTTCGCTGTCGGATGAAACACGATGAAATTCTAGGCACGAAATATTCATTCCAGGAAATACAAGCGAGTTCGCGAACGATTCTCGAATGCTTAATGGCACGGATGCCGACGGAAGGCCATTTCGCTGTCGACGATTATTCCGTCGTTGGGAGATTAATTCGAGGTTGATCCATGGGCGACAGGGTTGAATCGTCGCTCGATGAGCTTCGAGGACTCTTGATCTCTTGGCTAAAGTACTTGTTACTCGATTTATTACACACCATCGTTGCGAACGATACGCTACTATAATAGCTTTCACGCATTTTGTCATTTGGAACGATACGTCATTATAGTGATTTTCACGCACTTTGTCACTTTGAACGATGCGCTACTATAATGGCTTTCACGCATTTTGTCATTTGGAACGATACGTCATTATAGAAGTTTTCACGCATTTTGTCACTTTGAACGATACGCTACTATAATGGCTTTCACGCATTTTGTCATTTGGAACGATACGTCATTATAATGGTTTTCGCGCATTTTGTCACTTTGAACGATGCGCTACTATAATAACTTTCACGCATTTTGTCATTTGGAACGACACGCCACTATAATGGCATACACGCATATTTTGAACGTTACGCCAGTGTACTAGCCTTCTTGCATTCCATCGCTGTAAACGTTACCTCAGTATAGTGGCTTTCTTGCAGTTTCATCGCGGTAAACACTACGTCGATATAACGACCATTGTGCGTGTCTTCATTTTAAACATTACCCCAGTACAGTGCCTCTGTCGCGCGGAACTCGAAGTCGTACCTTCTTTTCAAATATATCGCACCAAACTCTATAATTCATCCTTAACCAGTACTTCTCATTATCCTATTATATTTCCCTCAAACTCGTTCGAACTTTCATTCCAACTCGCGACCCAATTCCAACGCAATTCCGTATTAGAAAACACCAGCAGAAGCGAATCACGGCCTCCCATTGTTTAGGCGCGGTTCGTTTAGCGCAGTCCAGTCCTAGCTCAGAGATTAAAATAACCGATATCAGGATTCCACGAGTAAGTCCGACGTTATCTTCGAATTACGTCCTGGATTAATATAACTTTCGAAGGAGTCCCGCCATGGCTTGCGGAAGGACGACGCTATTGTGCAAGGGAAGTCGTATCCGCGTAACGATGGCGATAAAAACCAGGGTTTACTCGCACCTTTTACCCTTACAAGCCCCACGGCTGATCTGATTAACCGGAATGGGTTGCAAGGACATCATTAACCCTTTGCCCACCGAGCAGTTTGTACCTAACTTTGTTACGTAGTCGCGATAATTCTCGGTTCTATTACTCCCGTTTATTGGACGATAAATTTGTACCTACTA